>JAYJMG010135081.1:0-13642 GCA_036873935.1 Stomotoca atra
CAGACATTTTAACAATAGAAATGTTCAGAAAAAGAATGGTTGTTTTTTATATTATTCATTTTCGCGGAAATTATTTGAATATTTATATTTTTGATTTCAGAAACTTAATCTACGACGAAAATTACATATAGTAGTGTCAAATTTTCTTTTTCCAATTTTTGAAGCTTGCAGTCCTGACAGTATCCTTAAATCATGTGTGAAATGAAGAAGAAATCTAATCTTCTAACCAAGTGGCTGATTAGTTGTATATATTTCCGTGCTAGCGAGAAAGCCATTAATTTCCTCTGCGGTCGGTCTATCTCTTTAAAACCTAGGGAAATTATCGCAATTTTCGCGTAGTCTTATGGCTTAATAATGTCTCTATGTGCAAATAAGAAACGAAAGCTGCATCTAGGATGCATGAAACTTACATACTTCAATTACTCTTCAATAAGATAGTGCGATTACAGATGTTTCGAAAATTTGACCACTATAAGACCACTGTCCATCAAATGACTAGACTTCCGAAACCTACTCCTTCCCCATTTCTCTGATCGACTCCGAGTAGCGTTCTCTGTGCCACATCTTAACCCCATAATTGTAGGTCAATCCTTAAAAAAATAAAAAAATGAAGGACAATGTACTTTAAGGGGATTAATTTTCGCGAGGATTAAATTTACGGGATTAATTTTCGCGAATTTCGCGAATACTGACATTTTGTGAAATTTCGCGAGGACTTATTTTCGCGAATTGAAGCGTTTTTAAAAATTTCGCGAGGAGAAATCAGTAAAAAACTAAATTGCATTTTAGGATATTTTTTTTTTTTATAATCAAAATAAACTTTTCAGTCCTCTTCATCAATGATGAAAGCATCGAATGGATTTCGGTTCTCTTCACACTCATATTCAGAGTCTGAATCAGAAGTTTGCAGAGTTGATTTCACCGGATTACAGGCGTTCACCTTTGGTTCAAGGAGCTTTAGTGTCGATGTACCGAAATTGTCAACGAACTTTACGTTGAACAAAAAGATTAAGTCATTTTAGGATGATTTTTTATCGTGCAACTACAACCCGAGTTAAAAGCGTCAACGTAAAGAAAAAGTAGTTAAAAACAATAAGGTCAATCAAGAGTTGCGATGTTAGGAGAGTTTGCTGTTGTTGCTAGAAACAATGACAATGATGGAGAAAACAAAGCTGTTAAAGAACATGTATCTGTATTGATGACAAATTTTTTGAATAGGAAAACGCGATTGTGTTCAGTTTACTGTTTTTTGACTTCCTGATTTCCCAAGACATCAACATCAACAAATAAGAACAAAAAATTTGAGTTTTAATTTTCAAATTTTTCGCTAGGATTTAATTTCGCGAAAAGCCTGTTTTCAAAAATTTCGCGAGGATTTATTTTCGCGACTGGGCATTTCCGAAATTTTTCGCGAGAACTTAATTTCGCGAAAATGCCCAGAATTCGCGAATTTCGCGAAATTTAATCCTCGCGAAAATTAATACCCTTAATAGGACAAGACTATCACAATTCAACAAACTGTCACGAAGCCTGATGCATCTTTCACTATTCCGCTGTTGATTGAGATATGAGATTTCTTCTATACCATATGAAAACTCAAAATGCAAAGAACACCGTTATGTGGGAAATTTGAGGAACATTCTGGAAAAATGGACAAAAATTTAGGACAATGCAAGGCTATATAGGTAAACATCTGAAATGTAGGACTTTGAAGGACATTTTAGACACCATGCGCCAGACTACTGTATATCTTTGCATTTTCTCGCGCCAACATTATTATGTTAGGGAAATATCAATATTCAGTGTAAAAATAATGCAACAGTAGAACGAAATGATATTCGTTACAATAAAAGTGTTAACTTTCTTAGCTAGAGCTTGAAATAAAGTCGAGAACTAACTACATCGCTGCCGTTGCCTGCCAGTTATGCAGCTTACAGCTTACAGTCTAGGCAGAAATTTAGGCTATTCTGCAAATATAATTCGAACTTCCATGAAATGGTTGAAAGTCGAACCGCAAGGCTCAATCCCATTTATTTTCTTAAGATATATATTAAATAAACAGACAGAAAATCAAGTGAAAACATATGTTATAATTGCATACCACATAACTCAATGCCTCATAAATTGTTAAAAAACGGAAAATGAAGAGTTATAAAAAAGTATTCAAGACAAAAAAAGAAAGAATAATCAATCATTAAAGATCAGCATATATAAGATATTTTTAGCATATTACTGCGTTTTGTACCGTAGCAGAACTGCGGTCAGCCGAACAGAGAATGGGGCATTAGCCTTTGTCTATGGAGATATAAGACTTGTGGAAATATTGGTATTACGGAGATATTTGAATTATGGAGGCCAATGCAACTCATTAATCAGGAAATTATTCGAAATAAAATGTTCGGAGGAGGTTCGAATGATAGAGATACTTAATCTGCCAACAAAGGCCATAAGATGGCTAGACTTTGTTCAAGACTCTAAATCTTGGGGTTGCACGGAGCGGTTAAAATAGAGTCATGAACGAATGCTAAGATTTCCGCAAGAAGACTGTAAATTCTGTTCACTGTAAATTACTATGAGTTAAACTACTTCACTAGTGAATATTTCAATCAATAATAGATCTAGATTTTCCAAAATTCAATCCTGATTGGTTAGCACCTTTATTGGAGCCCATTTGCAAACCAATAGTCGTGCGACCTTCTCGCAATTGCTCTTCGCTGAATTGACGTACGTTTTGCTGACTTTCACGCGGTCCAAGAACCGGTCCGCGGAAACCTTTCTTCGTCGCCTTCCTTGATAAGGCATTAATACCAAGAATCACGTTATGCATATTCTGACGCTCATACAAATCAACTGTCTGGAAAGAGTCTTGTGGTGATACACCATATGCTTGACAAGCTATCAAAAATGAACCAATATTTTCCATCATTTTGAAGGCTAATTTACTCTCGTTAATTTTCGGTATTGCACCAGGCTGGATGACGTTCATTGCTTTGCACAAAATGACGCCATTCTTCAATTTCTCATGTACAGCTTCTTCTCCATTAATGCCTTCAAATAAATTGTGATCGTTCAGCACCTGAACAATAATCATCAGAATTAAGTTCAAAACTGAAACCTCAAATCCAAGCAACATAAGTATCCAGCTCTCATCCATCAACATAATAAATCCTGACGGTCTCAGGTTAATAACATCTCGAAATTGAAGACCAAACACCGAAAATGCAAAATAAATAACAACAACAAAATAACAAAAATAATAGAAAAAGACACGACAAAGCGAGGAACAGCAACAATTTTCACGACAAAATAACTCACAGTTTGAATCCAACGTAAAGCATCTTGTTCCATTTCGAGATTATATTTGGTCGCCATTTTAGCTCGAACCTCGCCTGTTAACCCGAACGCTTTAGGTCGGAACGCCATTTTGGAACAGAAAACGTTTTCGAACAAACCACCTCACAATTATACGCAAAGACTAAACTTCTGCTTGTCGACGCTTAACTAAAACAGGTTTCGTCGAAATCTATTTCTTATTTTTACGATTTCTTCATGAATAATACAATAGTTCATCACTTAAAAGAAAATTTTATCGAATCTATTTTAAAATCAAACACAAATGTTTTTAACACTCATGGAAAATTGATGAGGTTAATCAGCTGATCTTCCTTCATTAGCTGAGTTTTTCGTGAGACGAGTTTTTCGTAAATTTTTTTCATGACAAACAAGTCGCGAGAGAAAGAAAAAGTATTTTCTCGCGTAGTTAACTCGTTGCATGACACTTTATTCCTCTGGCAACTGTTTCGGCTTGGTTTTTGACAAATTTCTTCTTCACTGATTCACAAGCACTAAGCCAAAATTTATTGCATCACCAAATGAGTAATGATCTCCTTAATTTGAATAGCTTGAAAACAAGTCTCCACAAATGACACTAGCCAGCGATCATTGAGGTAGTGCTCAACTCTATAACGCGGTTGATACCAAAGTAGTCACCAGTCGAGGAACATGGTTGCTTCAACAACTTTAATTCACTTTCCGCATTTTAATATGAGCCTTCTCGTTCTTAGCTCTGGCCGTCTTCGTTGAACACGACTGACGAAAGATTTTTCAAAAAGATGTGTAAACATTTTAACGTCTTTGTGTCATTTCTGCAAGCAGCGTCTTCGCTTCTTCCTTCGTCTGAAATAAATGAAATTGTTGTCAAAATAAGAAATAAAGAAAGACAAAAAATAAAACAAAATAAGAAAAAAAGTTGGCATATAGGCGTAAAAATGCGACCAATAGCTAGCAAACCTCCAGGTAGCCTAACTTCCTGGTGAGATTTACAAAAATAAATTATAAATTATGTTTAATTTCCAGCTAAAGCTGCGTTTCCGTTTATCGTTCCATTACGAGAACACCATTTTCGTAAAACCACCACCACATGGAATTTGGTCTTCTCGTTCTTTTTAGTTTTCCATAAAAAAGGTTAGGTAAGCAGTTACAAGCATTAGTTCCTGACCTCGAGCAAGCGTTAGCTCCTGACCTGGAGCAACACTTGATGTACATTTCAATTTGACAAGAGTAATGTAATAGTAAAATTGGCTCTGCAGGAGAATATTTTGTTACACTCGATATAGTTCAAAACCCCCTGATAGCTCAGTTAATTTACTACTAAATCTTCTATTATTCCTGGGGGTATTGAACTCACTAGTGAAAGGTTAGTAACTCAAGTTACTCGAGTTATCAATTATTATTTAGATTGGATTGGTCGAAGAATAAAAGCAAAGACATACCTCATTGAATTCAGCTCCTTTCCTAGCATACATCGCCGCTTCGTCAAACCTTTCATTTTTCATGTGATGGCGGGCCAGGAATAAACAAGCTCTTCCTTGGTCCTCCGCTGACGAATACTAAAAAAAGAAGTAAAACATAAAGAAAGAAGGAGAAAAACCGCAACAAAACATAAAGAAAACAGTGACAGAAGTTTGCGTACTTTCTTTTTAATTTTCTCACATCGACATATCTTTTTTATCGTTGTCATAAATTTCATTTTCCATTTTTACGTTCTTCCACTCAGCAGCAAGGACTTGATCACAAGTGGCCCTAGCTCGTATTCGTACGTATTTCGAACTAAACTCCTTATATGCATACATGCATTACATACAGTATAAAAAAACGCAGCACTTGAAAATGCCACCAGTGCTACTCCTAATTTCAAAACATCCCTGATTCCAGGACGTATTAAATACAAGAAAGTATGTTTTATAAGGTTACAAAAACAAACTCAAAACAAACTCACCACTCCCTGATTTACTCTGTCAAGAAACATTGTATACAACTTTGCTGCTTCTTCTAATTCACCGCAATTTTCTTGTAATCTGTATCAGAAAAGTTCAACCCATTTATTATTATTAGTCATTGCAACTGCACTAACCTTGAGTAACGTACGAAAAGTTCTCTGAATACAGGGTAGTGACAAGATTTCATTTAATGAAAACACTCAAATTTTTTAATCGTATATTTGATCCTGGCCGAAGTTCGGCATACTCATTGCTATGAATCTGCCTTGTATGTTCTCGTTTTTGTGAAATAACCTTTTTTCCTTGAACAGTCCAAAAGGCAATCTTTCTGAGGGAAACAAACTCGAGAAGTTTCATTGAAGATGGCATTCTTTGTAAATACAGTGGACTCTCTCTATCTCGAATACCCTCTATCTCGAACTTCTCCCTATCTCGAACAAAAACCTCGGTTCCTTGGACATTTATGTGGCTCTTAAGCTAATTTTCTCTCTTCATCTCGAACACTCTCTATCTCGAACATCTCTCTATCTTGAACCATAGAAATATAATATATAAATATAAATATAATATATTTCTATGCTTGAACAAATATTTTGGTCCCTTGCCGGATTTTCTCTCCCTATCTCGAACTTTCCCCCGCGTATATAACACAATAGAACAAAAACGTTCGATTTATGAAATTCGAATGTTGCAATTAATTCGAATAGGAATGAAAAACATTCTAAGGTCACGAAACAGGATTTGAATCAGGCAGTTAAGAATGCCGGCGGTTAAACGAAAACTAAATAATGTATCACTGATGCAAAAATGTAAGATCATCCGACATATTGAGAAGGGGATGACTAATAAAGCAGTCTCTGAGAAGTTCGGTATTCCAAAAAAAACATTTCAACTTTGTCTTTTCTTACACGGTAATTTGCTGGTCATACAGCCCTATTCAATGCCCCATAGTTCGTTTTCTCTATCTCGAACAAATTCTCCGGACCCTTGCGAGTTCGAGATAGAGAGAGTCCACTGTATCAAACTACGGCAGATCTATTTGTACTTTGCCATCGCCAAAAATGTACTTACTTCGCCAGCTTTATTGTGGCTTGTCCTTCGGAATCTCCAAGGCGAACAGCCCTCAAGAAGCACTGACGAATAAAGAAATAATAAAAATAACTATTGTAATGCAGAAAATCAAATCCTACGTGAAATTTCCATATCACGCACGTGATGATCAAAACAAAGCATCACTTTAAACCAATCAAAAGCTCGTTTCGGTAAAAACTATACTTCGAATAAAAGCCTGCACTATATCTATACAGGTAACAATTTTCAACTGTTAAGTATTGCAAAATGAGCATCAAAGCAAAAAAAATGATTGTCTCCAGGAAAACAGGATTTGCCCATACAGTAAAACAATTAAAAGAGAAAGAACGAAATTGCCTCGGCAGTTAGCTTGCAAGAAGAAAAACGAACTTACTTTCTTTGCTTCAGTTTGCTTGTCGATGTTTTGATACGTGTCTCCCAATGCCAGTAGCATCCGTGCATCGTTTGGCCTACAAAAGAGTTTGAGAACGAGATATCTTATTGTCTCTTTTTACGCCGAATCTTAATGGCGTTAATTTTTGTGACAAGGCGTTATAAAGACTGGTTTATCTATGAGAGTTTGCCCGTCAAAATTTCGAAAAATGACGGAATAAAGGTCGCTGCAAAAGTGGCCAGTGTGAAATTAGGGTCAAAATGAAAGAGACCAGACGGGACCTAGAGGAAGTCCTGAAATTCACCTATAGTAGCATCATAAATTTTTGTTTCCTTGTAGTCACCTTGACACGTACCAACATCGGATAACACTATGTTACGATAACGTACGGGTTTAACCGTTATCTGAAATTTTGAATTTATGAACAGACACCAAAAATATTGAAACCCAGGAGAAAATTGAGTGTATATGTTCAGCGTGAAATGGAGCTTAGGTGGCCCGGACAGTTGGTAGTTCTCAGACGTTGTCAATTCATCGACACAGACGAAGGGCCTGTTAGAAGAAATGTTCTCAGAAAGACTTTTTTCCTGCAATGAACCTTTATTTTTCGCATAGACTTGATATTTGTATTCTATACACAACTTCTGTATTCCCCAAACACCCGGGGTCTAAAGAGTCTCAAAGAGCAATTCATTTTAAATTCAAACATCGAATCTATAAAGCAACGTCTCAAACTTTAGTGTTTTGCAAACGCGATATCTTTTTAATCGTGGTTACATAAAAAAACATTAAAAGCCATGATCACCATGGCAACACAATAGCAACGAAATTACCATGCGTAGATTTAATTCACAATGTGCGGTTTAAACATGATTTCAAATTTCACGCTTTGTTGATTCAGCTGTCGTTACGACATTCCAAAACAAATGTATAACTATCTGTTATTAAACACAATATGAGCGTGGGGATATAGCTCAGTGGTAGAGCATTCGACTGCAGATCGAGAGGTCCCTGGTTCAAACCCGGGTGTCCCCTGATATCTTTTCCATTTCTTTTTTTTTGTCATCCTTAGAGAATGTTGCTTAGTAAAACGCATTGAAAGCCTTGTTTCGCGACAAGAAGAAAAATTTTAAACTTTAATCGACAAGCCAATTCAAAACTAAGTTCGCACAATGTTTGCACATACCTTAATTTTTGCGCTTCACGATAGTAATACAAAGAATAATTCAACATTTTCAGTATCTCGTACGTTTGACCAAGGCCATACCACGCACGGTAATCCCTACTGTTGAGCTCTAAAAAAAGAAGTTTATATTAACGACCGGACAGGGCACAGGGACATACCGTATTTATTCGATTTAGCACCGCGCCGCTTATTTCAAAACTCGATTTTTAGATGCGGCGCTTATTCGAGGGCGGCGCTTATTCAATTTCGAAGCTTCCAATGCAAATATCCTTACAGCACCACATGATGTTTGGTGCTGTCCAATAAGAAAACGTCCAAAATTCGTAATAAGCGCCGCATTTAATTATATTTTTTTGAAATAAGCGTCGCAGTTTGCATTATAATGCGACGCTAATTCGAGGGCGGCGCTAATTGGAATAATTACGGTAGTCGAGGCGGCACATACAAAGACAACAGTTTGTAGCAGGTTTTAGCGTTTGGATTGTGTTTATTTCATTCTTCCCGGGTAACTTCGAATCTCGTCGGTGATGTTTTCATCGACGCTCATTCACGTACCAACAGACGCTTTCTTGCGCGCTGCAAATCCTCCTGACTGCTTGTGTTTTTTAACCCTTCATTTGTGATGTTAGCATCAGAATTGTATTGTCAAGTTTTACAGTGTTACAGGTAACAGATAGTAAACAGTATACCATATCGTCGTTTTCTTTATAAAGTTTAACATGGTATTCCTATTTATTTTCTTCTTTACCTCCTGATCATTTCTTATCAATCACTTTCTTATCAGAATTTTCAGAGCAGATCGACCACACTAAAGAAGGAACCAAAAAATGAACACACACGAACCTGTGGCTCTTCTGTAAGATTCGATAGCAGCTGAAGTATTTCTCAGTTCCACATACTCATGACCTAACAGAGTCCATGCAGCAATGTAGTTCGGATTCAAACGTAGACTTTGTTTGAAATACAAAACAGCCTTTTCGTGGTCACCTCGTAAGCTGTAATAATTGCCTAAAACAGAAACAAAAATCCCATTGCAAAAGAAAGAATTAGCAGTGTTCTATTGACATGGTACACTGTTACTTATTAAAAATTAACTCATTTAATAAAATCCCCAGGACCCATCACCATCCTTTTACAAGAACAAGGTTTGTAACAATAATGGTGTGTGCAGCTCAAAATTAAAAGAAGTATATACAACATTTTCTGACAACAACTTAAAATACACCCTCAGCAAAAATTTAGACAGTTAAATATATACAAAGTAAATATGAAAAATGGAGGAATTTGATAGCTAAAGAACAATAACGCATGGGAAAAACAAACCAATGACGCCACATGATTCTGCTCTGTATTTATCCACTTCACCAACATGGTGCGCCAAATAACTCAATTGTGCACGGTCATCCTACAATTAAAGTACGATAAAATGTTCGTAAGTCGTGAGTCAAACAGGGAGTAAAAGAGATGCAAATCCGTTTTACGAAGACATTCCTTTTTTTATATACTTCATATGTACAGACATTTATTTATCATGTTTTCATACAATTTTGTATTTCTTATATTTCTTATATTTTATTTGTTTGTTGCTTTATTTCAAAATTCAAACAATCTTGGTAAGTATAGAAATTAGAATTGGTAAATTTAAAAAAATTAAAAGTAACAAAAAAACCCACTAACACTGTGATCTCATCTCTCTGCAAACAACGTTGTGTCGTCCGCCAAACGCACAACATTTAATCCAAAATTGTCGCAAGGGTAGCATGGTTTAAACCCATATCTATATGACTTTTTGTTTACAGTCATCCTTCAAATCAAAATATTATTTATCAGGAAAAAGGAAGAGCGAGCATTGCAGCTAAAAACTAACCTGAATAAAAAGTATATTGGAGTAGGTATCAATATGCTCCAACATATAAGGATCCATTGAATGCAACTGCTTGAAGTAATCCACAGACGTGTCAAAATCTGAAAGAAATAACACGAGACTTCACAAAATAATTGGAAAAGAACATCCATGACACAAATAAAGTCATTCTTACCTCGTAAGTTGTACAATGCGGTTGCCAACTGCGTTCGTACATATGCACTCTTATCAAAGCCAACACTGCAGATTTCATGGTAACGATTCAATGCTTCCTCGTTCAGATGTAATTCAATCTCAGCATGAGCATGGAAGAATTCACACATCCAGTGCTTCGGCACTTTCAACTCTTTCAGCTTTTACAAAAAAAAGAAGAACTTTTAAAAAACACAGAAAATTCCTACTGCAGTTAAGAGTGGGGTGACAATGTTTTGACTGCCTGCAAAAGAAGGGGGGAATTTTCATAGATCAATATGAAAAACTACAAAAAAAAGAAAAGAAATTGACCCTTCTCACAATTACCAATGTCATAAATGTCTTAGACATTCCGGTTCCAGATGTTAACTCCATCTAATTTACCAACCCTCGACCTATACCCTCCGCCTTGACACATGGACAAAACCAAATAGATTGACGTCAGTGCTTCTAGGCACGTGACTCCAACCAACATCATTCAGTTCCCAATGCAAAAGTTTAACAAAACCCACTCCAGGGCAGAAACTATATAATATGGGCCCACATGAGGGCAAAGAACATGATGATCATGATGTAAACAAAAACATAAGTTTGCCAAACCACTTCTTCCCTCAAAATCAAAACACAGAATCCAAATAACACTCACAGCTTGTTTGTCTTTACACAGACCAGCCAATTCTAACCATGCACTCCAAAATAAGGGCTGCATTTGGACAGCACATTCCAAGTTCTCGATAGCCTCCTTGGTTAAGTCAAGACTTTTCAAGACAACACCATATCTAAATCCAAAGAAATTCCGGTTGATTTCTTCCGAATGTGAAACGCCCACACATTTAAATCATAAATGCTACTGCCTCAAGGAGAGTATATGTAAAGCTTAGAAATGCATGCACATAATGTCAACTTTATCTACAGTAGAATTATGCATATTTATGAAACCAAGAAACTCACAGATAAAAGCCATAGGAGTCAAGTGCGTCTTCGTTGCGTTTCAAGTCATTGCGTAAATCCAATAACTCTCGCCATTCTTTCTTCTCAGTTGCCTTGCCATCTACAAAAAATTAAGAACATTTCTTAAAATTACTATACAAAAGAACAAAGCTTCAATTGAAATCCTCAAGTGCAGGGAAATATGTATATCTTCATGATTATGATATAAAAAGGTTTATGTTTATTTTCGATTATCAATTCTTTGTAGCATTACAACAATTTTTATTTAACAACTGACCCATTGGTTTAATGATTAGTTATCAACTTCTGACTACGATGCTGGTCATGCAATATGGTTGAAAAAAAAACAGATGTAATAATTTTGGTGTAAAGATCCTCAATAGACCATGGAAAGGGGGAAAACCAAATGCACTGAAAACAAAATGTTTCCGTATTCCACACTAAAATATATGGAATTTTACGATTTTTACTCTGTGTGTCGCTCTCTTGAGCTTTGAGTTGTGTTGGAAAAAGAAGTCGTGTTGAGAGTGTTTCTGTTCTAAAGCTTTGTAATCCCTAATTCACAGCATCGTCAAACACTGACACATTTATCTGATGCAGATGCCAATAGTTAACAATAGTGATGATCATTTTCTTTCGCACATGCTCTTCCATAAAAAGATCACATGAAAATTTCTGTCCATGCAGCAGTAGTTCAAAAATTATTATACTAATACACCTTTAGTCACTGACACAGAAGAAGAAGGCCTTCATTGCTATCTTTTATTCAACTTAACCTTCCAGCATCTTGGCCACTGTATAAAAAATCAAAAGCCAAATTACAAGCACAGCTATGATATGTACTATGTATAGATATGATATTAACAATGAAATTCACAAACCTAAAACTTGCACCATTTGGTATCTTCGCTTTTTTTCAATTTCCTAAGACATAAAGAAAGAATTATCATTATGTTTTGAAATATTTGACCGGAGTCAACAGCAAAGAAAAGTAAAAAAACAAATACAAGTAAACAACAAATGCTGCCAAAAATCAAATGAAAGCATTGATCATTGTAACCAAAACTGTTTAATTTTTTCAAAAGTCATGCATGCTCAGAAAAATCATTCATCAAATGATTGTTGAGTGTGAGAGAGACAGTACAGCATTTTCCGCAATCAGAAGGGTTACAATCCCTCGATCAAGAGAATTCACCTGATTTGGGGGACTTGTTTGAAGGAGAATTCTTTGGTTCCCCCAATCGAGTGACCAAATTGGGTGACTGTTAGTCAAGTAAACTTGGCATTTTTTTCACTTGATAGCTCAACCTTCAAAGCAGGGAATGAGGTTAAAGAGATCCTGGTTAGGTGACTGACTTTGGTGCATGAAAATCTCTCGATTGGGGAGAGTCAACACAACTACTGTAAGGGTTTTTTCATTTTGCTGCAATAGTACTCTAATGTGATAGGATTTTAAGATTGCCTGTCTTCTTAGAAATTGTCAAGTTGCTGTAAATTAGATAAAGTGAACTTTTTTGCAAAACAGCATGCATTTTGTCTCCTATGTTATTCATCATTACACCATGTGTGTTTAATGGAAAAAAAAATGTTTCTGGAGGATTGAATTGGGTGGTCTTCTACAGAATTTGATACATTTCCACGTGACCATATTCATGTGATCAATAAGTCAAATAAAGTGTGTTTTATGGTGTGTGAGTACGATGGCATGACATTCCTGAGTAGGCCTGTAAAAGTACTAGAATATTTGCAGTTGATTTGCAAGAGATTAAGTATAAAACAAATGAGCATATATATAGCTCTCTTCATTTCTTCCGCCTGCTTAAAAACGCATGCCTTTTTTACTGAGTGAAAATAGTGTTGCAATAAACGCTTGTTTACATCGCATCATACCATGCTTAACTCTACTAACTAAAATCGATCCAGTAGACCTTTACCGTTTTGTAACAGGAGAAAACGCAAGAAAGTGACACAGGCTGGTTTCAGTATAATACTGTATTTCTTGCTAGCGCAGAAATTTTAATAAATAAAAATTTTACAGAACATAGTTATTTGAGGCGCATTGAAAGCACATCATGCCCTTTCAAACAAAACAAATCAAATTTTCAACATGACAAAAAGAACAGTCTTTACAGTCATATGCAGTACAAAGACAAAGACAAAGTTTTGGTAGGTACACTTCACTTCGGTATCTTCTAAATCAAAACCACATTGACCAAAAGGTCGCAAAAACGTAGGAATTAATTTACATAATGTAAAAATAAAATCTATCCACAAATCAAAAACAAAATTATAAAGCATACCATATATCTTGAATAATAACAAAGGAACATAGCCACTTGGCTTTTGCAATCTTTCAACCAGTGGGCAGCACGAGCATACTCTTTGGAATCAAATAAAGCTTTTCCCATGCAGTACTTGTCATATTCTTTCAAAAGAAGCTCCTCTTTTTGAAACATAGATGACGAAATTGATTCCGTATTTGTAAAGGCTGGCAAAGAGCAGGCCAGTTCTGAAGACCTGGAAAAGGAAACAATGCTTAATATGTACAGATTCGTCACATCACCGCTTTCTGGCAAAAATACACATACCGTAATGCATCGATTAAGCGCACGCTTATTCGAGGGGCGTTTATTAAATTATTTTTATATTTCTTTCTAATCGAAACAAAATGGTAATGATAACGGGGATTGCATACTAATTTTTTT
>JAYJMG010135192.1:0-22511 GCA_036873935.1 Stomotoca atra
CCCCCCCCCCCCCCCCCCCCCCCCCCCCCCCCCCCCCCCCCCCCCCCCCCCCCCCCCCCCCCCCCCCCCAAAACCTTCATAAATTGCTTTCTTTAAATAAGCCATATCTTCTTTTTTATAAGTGGCATCGGTATATAAATTTGCATTTAGGCTTATACCCCATTCACACCAATAAACACGTTTATTTCAAACCAGTTTTAAGAAAAAACTTGATTTTCTAAATACACCGTTCACACCATATTTATAAACTGGTAGCTGTTCGTTGGTACTTTGAAAAAAATTCATTCACTTTCAAAGATGTGCATTTTGATTTGATGTAAAGGAAACTCTTTTTGCGCATATTGTTAATTGCAACTAGCCATTAAATTTGCATCAGCAGTTAGGAGTTATGTTACAATACTGGGAACTCTTATTACTGAATATGCTACCTGTGAATAGTCAATTTATGTAAATCTCACCGTTAACTCTTGGCATGACAAACAACCTACACAAATTTTTTTTATAAGAATGACTTTATTTTTGCTTAGCCTCGATATTTTTAAGAAATTTTCGATTCTGAGCCTAATATATTCTTAAATTATTCTTTTTTAATGGGAGAATTGTCACTTTAATGCACATTTTAGCATAATACCTCAAATTTCTAAGAATTCCTCACATTTCTACAAAGTGGCAACCATCTGATTCCTGGAGTATATTCTTCCTGTGCATTCAGCTGGAAATGTACATGAGCAAAGCGAATTTATACTGTAGGCTTTTGTTTCAGGCGTTTTTAAAAAAAGCATAAGAATTTTTTTAGCATCATTCTTAATTTATTGTTAAATTTTAACAAATTTGAGCCTCAATATTCTTATAAACTATATTCTTTAAAAAAAAAAGTGTGTAATGCTTCTGATTACATTACACAATTATAAGTGGATTCGTATTTTTTCATCATATTTAGCAGTGTCAAGAAATGTTGCAATTTCAACCTAGACTGATTTATTTTAGCACAACAACTAGTTTATTTTAAACATGTTTTAGGTTAGTGTGAATGGATGAAATACAAAACATGGTTAAAATACTCACGATGAAAACATGTTTTAATTTTTGTGTGAATGGGGTATTATTTTTCTACGAGGATTCCAAATAACATATTCATTTTTTAAAAACTACATTTGGAAAATCCATAATGGCGCAAGCTTAAGGTGAATAGGTTTATTCTAATAGTTTATAGACTAACATTTTGCTTTAGGCGTGAACTTAATGTAACAGAAATCAAGGCTCAGTTTGATCTATTTATTTATTTATTGTTATTTGTTTGTTTATTATTTTATTATTTATTTTTTTATTGTACCTAAAATGTCCTAAACATCCTTTCACAAAGAAATGGAATTTTGCTTCAAAATTTGTGGTTGTTCTGAGTTTTTCAAGCAACTGCCCCTTTCATCATTTATTATTTATTAAAGCAAATATTTGAGCAAAAAAGTAAATAAATAAATTAATAAATACAAAATATTTCAAATATTCAATAATGAGTCTCGGCAAAGGCTCATGGTCCCAGTGGGCAAAATCGTTAAAACGTGACTGTGGAGGAGGGTATTTCTATTGAAACAAGACTCATTATGCATGTCGTTTCAATAGAAATACACTCCTCCACAGTGACTTTTAACGATTTTGCCTGCTGGGGTACGCTTAGTTTACACTTGTTTAGGAGTCTGTTTAACCTTCTAAACCTTCCACGTTTTCATTGATGGTGAATTGAAATTATGAATTTCAGATTTCTTTTAACAAATGCACTTTTAATGATTCTTCAAATCCTTTGTCTGGGCCAGCTTTGCCCGAATATTAGCTAACAGTGTCATAGGAGTTAAAATATCACAAAATATTGGATTTTCTAGTTTACTAGAAACTATTTTCTAGATATTTATGTTTGAATTTTATATGCACAAAAAATAAAGTACAAAAATCCCTTAGTAAAACCTAAGCTCAACAACGGAAAGGAAAAATGATTCATGAAACTCTTATAAAAATTTTATGTTATAACTTATGAATGAAAAAAGATATGACCATGAAACCTTCAGGAAAATTTAATTGGAACAAAAAAACTTTGCTGGTGTCATCACTTTTCAAAAATAAAATCATAAAATGCGGCGACCCAAAATGAAAAAAGTGGCGCGTTGTAATGGCTCAGGAAATGAATTTACTATCATTTTCAATTTTAATACTTCGAAATGGTAAGATGCTTATCACGTGATCACATATCGCGTATGATGGTGGTTATTATTGAATATTGAATTTGATAGTTACAATAGCACAACAGCTAAAGCAAGCAATCAAAAATTGAATAATGTAAATCTTCATCATAAAGTGAATGTAATATTTCGTTAATGTACTTGCCACAACAGTTTACTCCAATCTGTCAGCCTACCCACATTTAGGCACGAATTTTTCATTAAACATGTCAGGCGTCTCAGTCAGATAAACCTTAAAACATCTCAAAAAAGACAGTCTTATTTCTCCTTTCGCAAACGAAGTTGATCTCAGACGAACCTCGAACGTCCGAGACGCAAGATTTGCGAATATATTTAAAAGAAAACAAGGTTAATCTAAGAAAGTCTCAGACGTCTGAGGTTCAAAGTGAATAATCCGTGCTTAGACGCATTATGCGTGTCGTTTCAATAGAAATACACTCCTCCATAGTGGCTTTTTAGCGATTTTGCACGCAGGGTAGGTACTTGAAAATACGAAAAAAGGATTCAAATTAAAAATGAAGAAAGGTAAATGTCAAAGAAGCTATTAGCGAGAAAAGTTAGGTATCCTGACTACAGATCTGTCCGACAAAAATTTATTCTCAAATGCAAAAAGTGTGAATGAAAATCACCAGATTGTCATTTGTGATCACGTGATAGGCGTCAGACAGAACGAACATTAGTGTAGAAAGTTCTTACCACTATAAAATCGATAATGAGCAATTAAATGTTTATGAGTGACATGAATACCCCCTGGAATTATTAGAAGATAGAGAAAAGTACAGGAATTGTCAGGGGGTACAGAACTAAATCGAGCATAGCATTTATATATTTCGAGAAACGTCCCTCTGAAAAATCATCCCAGTGGGCAAAGTCGTTAAAAAGTCACTGTGGTACATTTCTATTAAAACGATACGCATCATGCGTCTCGTGTCGACAGAAATGTACTCCTCCACAGTGAAGTAACTTTTAAACGGTTTTGCCCACTGGGATTTTGCTGATACATTTGAACATTTTTTAACAAAAATAAATCAGAATAAATTTCACCCCAAAGGTAAAATTTACCCCTGTTTACCTCTACGTAAAATAGAGTCAAACTACATAAGCAAGAGAGAATTGTGTTTTAAAATTAATTGATTGAAACATTTAAGCAATAATAAAGCCATTGCTGTCTTTGACAAATCTGAGGTTAAGACAATTGTGGTTTAAGAATTTTCATCCATTCATTCTTTTACACAACAAAAAATATCAATCAAAATTGCGAATACAAAAACAACGAAAATAGGTTCATAGGAAATAGAAAAAAAGAAAATATTGGCGACACTGCGAACAAAAAAGAAAATTACTTCGTTACAGTAATTAAACTTTCAAATGATTTATATAACAAAGAAGACAGAATAATTATCAGTTTTGCTGAAGTGCCTAGATTAAATTTGAGAAGAAAAAAAAACTGTTCACATTTTTATGTATGGCGCACAGTAAATAACTAACGCCCTGTAAGATTTTAGAATGCACAAATTTATGGTCAGAGAAACATGCACTGTCAGCAAATAATGACATTTTCAACAATGGACGCTATTATACACACGTACTCGTTCTCTTTGAAGAAATAAAATGAAAAAAAAAAATGAATCTTCAAATTTTTGAAAAATATTTCTGAAAAAAAAAATGAAAAAAATTTAAAGGAAATCTAAAATTCATAATTTGAATTCACCACTATTGTAAATAAACGAAAACATCGTTTGAAAAAAAAAATGCAATTTTTGATACAAAAACCTAAGAGCACAAAAATACCGATTTTTGGAAAGAAGAGTGTTTGAATTTATAGAGTAACTTGAAATATTCAGTTAAAAATGATTTTATAGAGTTTCAAAACAAAGCGAAAATTCATTGCTCAAAAGAATTTCGGATTTCCTTTAAATATGTTTGAAAAGTAACACTTACTATAAGGAAGTCCTCGTCAAATTACCGTTATGTGTCTTGATGTTGCAATTCCGAAGTTCTAAATGTAATCATTTAACACTGGCCAACAGCCTCATGGAGTTATATTGTATCGCATCATCATCATAAATCGTCGTACGCCGAAGCAGGAGAAGACGAAAAAAACAATAATAAAAGTAACGAAAAATGAGAGGGGAAAATTCGACTTGTACACTGACTGCTCATCCCTAGACCACACCTGAAAGAAATGACGCGAAATAAAGTTGCATGCTCTAATCCAATTAAAAAATACGAAATAACAAGAATATTTTCGGCTCAAAATACAACACAACAGTGGGAATTCGTTAATAAATGCATTTATCTACAGTCGTTTGTTCCATATTTAGAAATTGTCGTTGAAATGACGTCAAAGAGGAATAATTATGCTTCGGTGAATCTGTATATATTCGGTAGGCATGTATCGCAGGCATTTTGTTTGCAACAAACAAGATCTTGCAATCGAGAACAAGTTCTTATCAGACGCCATAATGGACATTGTTTCAGGTTAGTAGTTTATTATGGCAAGCTGTTACGAGCGTAATATGCCCAAAATTGTGGATTAACAAATCGCTCAATCCTGAAGAAGTCATTATCGATGCCATGTTCATTTCTTCTCTCCGACAAAAATGAGCTTCTCGTCGTAAATTATGTCAACTTTCACATATTCTTTCGCATACCTTTTTCAGATTTTTATCAAATTCGTAGTATATACCTTGTGAACTGTACTCTGCTCTCGTTTAATACTGAATACTGACTCCTTTACAAATTCTTAGTAGTTATGCAGTTCCTTGTATTATATCTTCGAGTAATCAAAACTTTAATGGAGTTCCTTATTGCCAACATGCGAAACACAAATAGGAAGATTTATTTTCAAAAGCATCTACTACCATCATCAAAAATAGCAGTTCCGTGTCCAAAATAAGTAAGGAATTCTTCCCTTTTTAATTTTAAAAACCTATCGAAACTAGAGTAGGTCATGCACATTTTCATGTCAAAAATTCTTTGCGATAGCTAATTAGGTTTCACAACTTTCATATAAATACTCAGCTAGTTGTTGCAAGCGTCGCTGCGATTGCTCTAACTATATATACTAAAATACAATTTCTCGCCCTTTGTTTGCATAGAACTTCACTGCCAAAGTTGACTGAACACAATTTCGGCATTTGAAAACTTACAGAGACACGCACGAAAAGTTTATAATATTCATGTGGTCCAAGCTGGATTAATTTCGATGGAGGCTCAATCCAATAAAAAACAAGTACAGAGATACGGATGTTTTATGTTTTAACTTGCGGAATGATGTATTACGAAAGACTAAATATATATGTCACAGAGGAGATCGTTTCACTTTTTTGCAGGATGAGCATTTAGACAGCGTTTTCTCAAAACAAACGATAATTCAGTTTTTCTACTAGCTCATTTTTTCTAAATTTTGAGCTGTTTTGAACTTCGTGTGTCCCTGGGAATAAATTAGTGCCAGTGCCTAAATTTCTATTAATAACTGCTCAGTTGCAGAGACTAGCGGTAAATTGAATAACAAACATGAGTCTTGACGCAGAAGTTAATTGCACTTGTCTTTTGGCATAATGACAACGCATACTTGAGTATTATTTACCAATTTTCATCAATCCTTTGATAAAGAACTGGAAGAAAACAGATGGAACCACCTTGTTGCGAACAATACCCAATGCGGAATCTGCCGTCCACCTTTCGAAAGCGAAACTCAGCTAATGACTCCCTTAATTGCTTGTGGTATTATTAAGATTGTCTAATTCCACAGCCCTTATATAAATCATATTAAAAACATCGATAATTAATTACCGTTACCATAGTTAATATCCCTTTGAATTAATGCACACATAAGCGACGGAAATTTCTCGCGCTTGAATGGGTTTCCATATTTTTGCAGGGCACATGAGCTAGAAAAAAGAAAATCTAGTTTTGAGCTCACGAATGTGCACACATTAACACACACTAACACATTGCATGAGAGACCTGGAAGTGGTCAACCCTCTCATGGCGCATGAAACAATTGAACACCGCAAGGGTTTTACCTGGGATAAGAAAACAGGTAAATAGCTGCAACATGAATGAATGAATAATAATAATAGGCATGCACAGTGCGTTAGACTTGTTCTGAGGTACACAACCACAGTTCGAGCTGAATGTAAACCTCGGAATTGATCAAATCTAGTCACCAAAGAAGAATCGGCTGGCCCTAAAATAGTAATACTTCAAATGTGGAGCTTCTTCTTTTTAGATGTGACGGCCGCACCCCGTGAGAAAAAGAAGCCTGGATTGACTCGCTTATCAATTTGGTTCTTCTTATACGAATTGTTAAATATGACTGATACATCAAGAATTTTAAAGTGGACTAACCAAGAAAGATTAGAATTTAAGATAGTCAGCACAAAAGAGCTTGCAAAGCTTTGGGGACAGTTAAATGGTCGAACGAACATGAACTACGCGAAGCTATCAAGGGCTATTCGATACTACTACGGCAAAGGAGTTCTCGAAAAGGTAATTTTAAAATTACTCTTTACAAAAAAATACTAAAAATACTAAAAAAAACTGCATTCTTTTTTTTCCTTTTGTTGTTCAATATTTCATAGCTTGAACTTCAAATTTTACGAATTTACGCATATATTGATAAAATATTTTTAATAATGTATTGGCTGTTGAAGAAAGAAATATATTTAAAATTAAAAAATGGTCAAGAAAGTGAAGATATGAAAGATATACAAGTCACTTTGGACTTCTTTCTTTTCAGTCATTTTTTTAGTGTTACATATATCTATCTTATGTATGTATGTATCTTATGTATGTATGTATCTTATGTATGTATCTATCTTATTTCTTTGCAATAGATTGCTGGGATTCGTTACTGTTACCGATTCGTTAAATCACCCAAAACTAATGTGGTATTTGAGAATTTCTCTGACGCGGACAGTATTCCTGATGATTTAAGATCTCCTGCAGATCTAGCTTCTCATTCAAGTGAGGATGATTCAGACAGTAGCAGCGTTCATTCGATGGACTATGACGACAAAAATGATGAGCCGTTAGAAGTATGCCAAGAGTGAATTAAAACAGGACTATTCATGATGGCAACGCATGGAATACGCGATAGAATACAAACGAAAGCTATACAATAGCACTAAACTACACATTATGCAACGAAGCGAAACGAAACGAAACGAAACGCATCGAACAATGTTCAGTGAATCTGCTTCCTCGATCAACAGGCAAGACAGAGACGGAGAGAAAAAAGACACAAAGTGACTTCAGACATCTACATATTTTTAGACAACACTGACGGATAAAGATCTATAATTATATCTGTTCCATTTAATTATTTTCCTTTTTTACGACCATTTTATTTTATTTTGTCTCGATTTATTTTGCCTCGATTTCTTTTGGGACGATTATGTACATAGATTTCCCCGATACAAGAAAACACCGCTTTGTAAATAATTTAAATAGATGATAACAATTTATCGATGAAATACATTTTTATAACGATAATTATTCCAAGTTGTGCCTTTATTTCTTGTCCCATAAGTGATTTGTAAATTGTAAGACGTCATGGACACCAGAGAGAACGACAACAACAACAACAACAACAACAACAACAACAACAAAAACAAAAACAAAAACAACATCGAAATGTAGAAATGCCAGTGATGGTCTCCTTCTTGTTTGGACAGTTTATTTCAGTTTATTGGGGCAGAAAATCATTAGGTCGCAGTGCAGCTTAGCAAAAAACAACAAAAACAACAACAACATCAACATCAACAACAGCAGTGGAGAAAGTAAATTTTAGAAATCAGCTAATTGTGAACCGACCTACGTCAGTCAATGAAATGCAGTCAATGACTGGTCAACAAGAATGAAATGAAGCTGACCAATCAATCATTTTACTTAAAACTTCCCGAAACAGGTCTGTGTGTAAATCATTAAATTTTGCCCATCAAGTTCCCGGTAAAATTAAGTGTCAATAAGATACGCCGAGGGCAATTCTGAAGATCTCCTTCAGACCTTTGGATAAAGATGATTTGCCACAACCAAAATTATTAGAAAATCACTTCTAATAATTTCGGTTGTGGCAAATCATCTTTATCCAAAGGTCTGAAGAAGATCTTCAGAATTGCGCTCAGCAAATTTTCTCGGCAGTAATTTGAGGAGCATGAGGGTTTTTTATTGGTACGAACGGATATATGATCTACAATTATGATGTATCAAAAGCGAACGCTTATCAGCTTTATCAAGCACCATCATGCAAGAGCAGCGGTTTACTTTGAATCGGTATTTCGAATGATCGGTCAAATCAAGTAAGACAAACATCAAACAAACTTTTTTGATAGACTGGCAGGATGATTTGTGCTGCCAATCATGTCAATATTAACAATACCTTTTGTAATTTTGTTTGTGAGAACTGCTTAATTCAGTGGCCCTTATGATACATTCAAACTTAGTTACCTGTAAAGGGAAAAGTCATGCCGATTCTAAGGAGGATCTGCTTGACAGACAATTGCCCACTATACTCCCGCTGTTCAATTTGGATTTATGCTTGAAGCTCTAACAAACCACATTTTCTATCCTCATCTTAATTTATTGATATAATGGAAAGCTTGTGAAATAATGAAATTTCAGCAACGTTGAACACTGGCAACACATTAAATAAATGGAATAAAGTTAATCAAAACGTCACATATCGGCAACGCCTTATCTTAATTCAGTTAGGCCTTTAACGATTATTTTGATTTTCTTTTGTAACGTATCAATACATAAATATAGAACGATACGCATACATCATAAAAAAAATTATGTTTTTTTTTGTATTCTTGAAAATGCCCAAAGTAATGGACGGCAACGTCGAATGGACTTGCCAAATAATGCGTCTTTTTCTGTTTTTGTAATCGAAACGATTCGTGAAATTTAATTTCAATCTGACCATGACCTTTCGCCTCAATACTGTGTAAATTGCTCTTAAGGATTACATCTCAACTTGTAATGTTTACTTCCCACGCTGGCATGAATAAAAGACGGACCGCACTTCCATCTTTGGGCGTGTCACTGCATTATTACTTGTGTGTGTCCGCGAGCGCGATGGTGGCAATATCCCTTCAAATTGCCTCCGGAAAGTTTATAATTTGTTTTCGTAGGAATACGGATTCCTAGTTAAACTGTAAAAATGCATCATGCACCTTTAAGATAAATTTGGTAGTTGCGTGGAAGAAAGTTTGATGTGAACACGCCATTTTCCGCGTTTGTTGTGGTACTGTAGTAAAAGTAATAAACAGTCCCGTTAATGACTCCTGCGAATGTTAAAGTTTTTTTTTTTTCATTTTCATTCACGTGTGAAGGTTTAACTATGCAAGCGAACGTTTGAGACAATGAAACCAATGCATTGTTATCTCGTATGGCCACGCCAGAAGCGAAGCATAACTACTGCCAACAAGTTAGTGCTCATTAATGATGCAATTAAATTCTCATGCCTCAACAAGAGTAATGTTGGATATTTTTCTTCCCGATTTTAGAATTATCAAGACGTGTAGAAAAGGATTGTCAGTTGCAAGATTTTAGCTTGCGTTTAATTATCTCACCAAACAAATTCGTTTGTTTAATAACGTTTTGAGCTGAATTGTGCAATCTTTGCAAGGTTTTCTTAATGTTTTTCTTCATCCATTCATTTACTTGTCTTTATCCATTCATTTACTTGTTTTTTTCTTTAACCCTTTTTAAGATTGCGTAATCTTGAAAAATTAGCATTTTAGCATTGTAGAATTTCTTTTGACATCATCAATTGGGTGAGTGTATAAAATAGGCCATTCTATAGAAGTAATGAATGAATTAAGTCTAATGAATAAACGCGCAGGTAACGGGAAAACGAAAGCCGAAAAACTAATTGGAAAATATTTTGCTATTTTAGATCTAGTGAAAGCATCGATAACTTGGTCATTGAAGCAATGATGGGACTTCTTCACCGATTCAAAGTGAGCTATGGAAGAAAAGAAACCATTGGGGCATGTCGGTATATCAGAAATCTCAAAGTTACTGAATAAGATAAACTGTTTCATTCTAGAAAGGTAAGTGTGTTGAAAATTAATAAAATAAACTTAAATTAACCGTTGTAACGACGTCACTGACGTTGCGTTTTTGCAACGTTGTTTGACCATGATGTTCCTGCTGGAACATTAATGTCAATGAAGGTTTAAAGCCTTGTTGGTTTTATACATGTATATATTTATACACTATCATTCATATCACATAAGTAGATATATATCAGAAGGCTAAGTAAATTGTTTTTAACCAGTTCCTGTAGTTAGCACTTGCGCTTTCACACCAAGCGACCCCGGTTTCGGTTCTCATACACGTCACGGATGAGCTCCAACTAGAGAACGCGTCTGGCTTTGGGGAACGGAGTAACTGGTAAAAAACGATATTATTTATACATATTTATAATTTAAGTTCACCACTTCTAGAATAACATAGTCATACCGTAATTATTCGAATTATCGCCGCGGCACTTACTTCAAAACTCGATTTTTAGATGCTTATTCGAGGGCGACGATTATTCATTTTTGAAGTTTCCAATGCAAATATTCTTACAGCACCACATAAGAAAACGTCAAAAATTCCGCCAAAAAACGTATTTTTCGTAATAAGCGCCGCACTTAATTATATTTTTTGTAATAACCGCCGCAGTTTGCATTATAATGCGGCGCTTATTCGAGGGCGGCGCTTATAACGAATTTCTATATTACATGCGGCGCTTAGTCGAGGGCGGCGCTAATTCGAATAATTACGGTAGTGAAGTAATGGGGCTAAATTAGCACAAAACAGTCCCCTGAAATCGATCAGGTGATCCAGCACGCAGGAGGTAGATTTGTCGAACGATCGGGGTTCAAACCCACTTGACTGAGCAATTGATTGATACTTGGGTTTCAAGAGCGGTTACCTGTAATCCCATGCAAAGAGGGAGAGTGATTACAATTGTGACTCAGCTAAATTGATGAACGACAAATCACTAGATTAAGGTGGACGTTGTGGTGGGCTTTGTAATCCAGCCATGATAGTGGGGAACCATGTTTACCGAGCGAATAAAGTTCTCGAACGGATGACTATTGAACCATTAGAAATGATTAAACATCAAAAGTCGGCCTAGATTAGCCTCATGCTAGAAAATGAATAAAAAAGCCGACTTTAAACAAAGTTGGTAAAACAAAATATATGTATATGTGCATTTTATTTTCCATAAATTGAAAAATTCCAAAAATTCCAAAAATTTGGAAAAAATTGCCATAAAAATGGTCTGTTTGTAAACAACTCACTATTGGTATTTTGGATAACCTCAACATCGTTGCCAGGGCCGTTTTTCTCTTTCTGATGTGTGGACGATGAGAAGAAAAAGCCCTGGTATCGTTGAAATTTCACGGCACCGAACAATTTTCCAATTCACTGTATGTAGAAAAAATTAAGCATAAGCGCACCATGCTTCATTTTGAAAACATGGCGGAGTCAGTCGTCGCTGTCTTTGCTTTATTAAAACATATAAAAAAAACACATGTATAGATTTTTTGAAAGCTTTGTTTTCATATGGCTGGACAAGTAATACATATAAAGATCATATAAAGGTTGGTTTGTGGTTTGATGCACTGATTTTTTTCTGATTGCTGGCTCTCTTGTGTTTTTGATATTATTTGATTGTGAGCTAGACAGCTTTTTTTCTCTTTGCTCTTTTTTGCATATGGTTTACAGTTTCTTTGACTATGGCATTTGGAGGGGATAAATACGGTTTGAATAATGGCAACAGAAGAAAGTCGTGTAAATACTTTAAGATTCTCACAGCAAAGGTGGTAGCTAGCTAGTGCTAGAGTGTTATCTCCATTCCTAAACTATATAAAAACAATTCTTTCTTTCTTTACAATTATTACCAGGATAAATTAAATGCTACTAGAAGATAGCTTGTGCTGAGTTGTGTGAAATTTTTCATTAGGTTGCCAGCAATTTTGTGGTGAAAAATAAGACTTACAAATATCTTAAAAGTAAAAGTATCTTATTGTTATTACTCTGAAAGTTGTTGTTTTCTTTTTTCTTTTCTTTTTTTTCTTTTCTTTCAAATGAACTGGAATAATTTTGTTGTCGTTTTAGCTCGCCGCATCTGTCGTTTTTCAGCTTTATAATCTTGCTACAAATTTTTTTGTTTTTGTTTGAAACACCAATACATCAAAAAATTACTTGAAAAATTGCACTAGCATTAAACACCGTGTAGTAATTTTCAGTTAAATTTTTCATTTTTCACAATTTGATTATATATTCATTAACAATTTTTTTTAATTTTGAGTGTATGTATATACATATAATCGATTTTTTGTTTTTGTTTTGGTTTTTTTCTCTCTTTAAAATGTGCTTTCAAATGTGCACAACTTTTCAGCAATACTTTTTGTGTCTTTTTCCATTTGGTAAACAAACACAGTCAAAATGTGTGTCTCTTTTGTATCTTATTTTTGGTAACACTATTTTTATATGGAGGTTTAGCTCTATAAAGATATAATACGTTCAGTTGGGACCAATATGATACTTATTTATTCTCATATAATGGTTGCTAAAAATCAGTAAATTTGTGTGACGGATACGGAAATAAACAAAAAATTGTGGAAAAAGTGCAGGATTAAGTTAAAAAGTTGTTACAACCAAAGAACTTTTACTTTACCAAGAATCATGAAATTATTTATATAATTTTTGGCTATATTGGAGGTTATGGAATAGATGATTGTGGATAGTTCGCTTTTGTCACTGCCAGAACTTTTTGGGCTAGTCTACAATAATTGAGTACAATTACGGTGTTACTATAAAAATTAGTCTTGGAATGACTTACCAAATCTGGAGGGAAAAACTTAAACCACAGCAGTATACGTAAACTTTTTTCTAAATACTTGCATTTGTCTAGTTTTAAAAGTAGCTGTGCAAATACATAGCTAGGATACCTGTCATTCTCTTCAGCTCCGCGGCTAAATTTTGCTTGATTTTTTGAAAATGCTTCTCTTTCTTTTCAAAAGTCAAGCGAGGAATATCAGAGAGGGAAAACCCTAAATAACTTAGAAACTACAACGCCTACAATCTTAAAACTTTGTGACTTTAAAATCTAGCCTATTTTCACAATTTTTGAAAGTATCATGCCATGAACGTATTTCCAAATCGAGATTTTCCATTTTTCCTGTGAGAGGGTAGTCAGATTTCTAATAATTTGGTAGAAATCACTGTAAATTTCAAACTTTAGATAGAGAAATGATATTGACTTAAAACTTTCACCAAGTACTAACCACCATTAAGTTATTCTGTTGATGTCATCAATTTTGAAAAAATGACGTCATAAACCTGTATGAAATGCCAAAATAAAAAAAAATATTAATAGACATTTTGGCGCGCTAAACCGCCTTAGGGTCACATTTTTAGAAAAACTAATGGAACTTTGAAAAGCCCTCTCCTTGCACTTTCAGAATCTGAAAACAGATTTAGAAAAGCTTTCATGTATCAAAAGTTATTGCTCTTCAAAAGGAAACATCTAAAATTCAATTTTTTACATAAAATTGCTGACATGGGCCTCTAAATGAATATATTTTAATACTAATAGCAAAAGGGGGCGCTTAATTGAGCTTGTTTTCTTTGAAAAGGGGCGCTTGTTTGAATTTTTGGGTTAAACAGAAAAAAACAGGTTGATTTAAAGAAAATATGCTTTTTTTTATTTGGTGTTGTCATGGCTGTTGTTAGTGTTAAAAGTTTCTTTTTTAACATATCAAAGGGCTTAGTTGCTAATGATGCTATTATTTCTACTGTTCTGATAGAGCAAAAAATTGACAAAATTGAATTTTTAGATAGGCGCCCCTCTCGATTAAGCGCCCCCCTCCGAGATCCAATTTTTATTTAAGTGCCCCAGGCGCTTAATCGAGCATTTACGGTATATATCAAAAACTTTTCATCAAACAAAATGTATAGGAAAAAGTTTCGAATATATAATTAACACCTCGCAAGAACTTGCAGATGTTTATTCAAAACTAAAGTGAACAATGACTCTCCAAGATTTGGCCACCAAGAAGTTTGTTTCACGCATCAATTTTTCATTTTTATGCGAAAACAATCGATTTATATCTTTTTTTTTAGATCTGATATATAAATAAAGATAGAAGCAAATTCGCGTATTTGTCCAGTTATGACCACCTTTAGAAAATCGACTACCATGTTTAGTCACATTTAATTCCTTTAACCCTTCATAAAGGGACGTTAATACCCCCTGGAATCATATGAAATAGTGTGAAGTGCAGGGGGCGTGAAACTACACATCGAGCATAACACGTTTTTAAAGAGTTGGTAAAATAAACATTTTCCGAAGATTCCAAAATCTGGAAAGCCACTGATGAAGGGTTAGCATATGCTTTATACATTGTTCTCTATGCAAGAATTTGTCTCTACAATAGTGCCTAAAAGTAATGGAACTCTGGGGGAATTTAGCCTTTTTCCATGACGGAAGCAGTTAAAAAAAATTTCAGGTCAAAATTTGTAAAAATGCAACAAATTCAGTTATTGCCAAACTATTTTGGCTAGGATTGTACTTCCGTTATATTTTGGCTAGGATTGTAAAAGAAATCCGAAATTCTTTTGAGCAATGGATTTTAGCTTTGTTTTGAAACTCATAGAACCATTTTTAACTAAATATTGCAAGTACATATTATAAATTCAAATACCCCATCTTTCCAAAAATCAGTATTTTTATGATTTTAAAACTTATATGTATCAAAACTTATTTTTTTTCTTCAAGCCACGTTTATATTTGTTTACATCGGTGGTGGTGAATTCAAATTATGAATTTTAGATGTCCTTTAAAGTGCCACAAAATCCACGTTTTGATTAAGTGATATTAGGTCAGTTGTCAAAACTTGCCACTGCTTCATGATTTGGATTAAAGATGCAGCTATTATGCACTCGAAAACCATGTGGAAACAATTGAGAAACATAAATTTAATTAACATAAGTTAATAGTGCATGTCTTTGCAGCTGGGTTGTTGACGCAAATGACGCAAATTGACGTGAAGAACTGCATATGTTTTTAATGTTGTTAGGTGAAAAAGCTATTATTATGACTATCTTAAAGTATGCAAAAAGTTTAATTCAGAATAATGACGTAGATTATTTAAGCTTTGGTGATAAAAGTATGTAAAGCAGCCTCTTTCTACATCGTTGAACATGGAATAATCTTATCAATAGACATAGGAAATCCTCTATTAGTCTAAAAGACAATGAACTGGTTGCCATACCTCCAAAACAGAATAGTCAGTGAAGACAGCATGACCAATTATATTCAGAATATCCAGCTTGCAATACAGTAAATGCTCGATTAAGCGCCCGGGCACTTATTAAAATTGGATCTCTGAGAGGAGCACTTAATCGAGAGGGGCGCTTATTCGAGAGGGGCGCTTATTTAAAAATTCAATTTTGTTAATTTTTGTTCTATCAGAACAGTAGGAATAATAGTATCATTTGCAACTAAGTCTTTTGATATATTAAAAAGAAACTTTTAACACTAGCAACAGCCATGACAACAACAAATAAAGAAAAGCATATTTTCGTTGAACGGTTTTTTTTCTGCTTAACCCAAAAATTCAAACAAGCGCCCCTTTTCAAAGCAAACAAGCTCAATTAAGCGCCCCCTTTGCTATTAAAATATATTCATTTAGAGGCACCAGGGGCACTTAAACGAGAGGGGCGCTTATTTAAAAATTAGACCTCAGAAGGGGGCGCTAAATCAAGAGGGGGCGCTAAATCGAGAATTTTCGGTATAGCCAAGTATATACATATCTCTTTGTCAATTTATCATTACTCGTGTTCAGTGTATGTAGTCACACTAGACTCACATATGAAGTTTCAACGAGACACGTGAACTCGCGGCACACCGTTGAGAGTTACCATAGAGAACTCACATCAGGGTGGGATAGTTTTGTTGATTTCTTTTGTTGCAAAATGTTTAATGTATTCGTGTAGAGGAACAAATCTGCTTTCCATTGATGTATAATGTTACATTTTTCGCTTCATTTTATGCGATAAATTAAGCACAAAAATCACTCAATTTAAGTTGATTTCAATGTTTTCACGAGCTCCACCTTTCAAAGAAATTACTTTTTTGTTGAGTTTTTTGCGTCATGTGATTTGTAACAATGAGTAGAAATAAAATGTGCTCGCAATTTTTATTTTACAACGTGGTTCGCTAGGAAAACAACTTTTTCTTTCCATTCAATTGATTGGACAGTGACATATATCTTTAAGATTTGTGCCAATGGCTAGCTTATTCAAAAATCGCTGGCACATTTTTCTTCGACAGGTTTTCTTCTACCGTTGTACCACATTTTAAATGAATTCGGCAATTTCTTCGAAAGATGGAGCTCTTAGAACTCGTACCAGTCGCATGACCTTTACAAATATTTGCTAATCAATGGAAACAATAAACTGTCTGCTTCAACGCTAATAGTAGAATTAAGCACCTGGAGTTCTATCCTTTGTTCAAGACCCAACCTGACGTCACGATTTTTGGAACATGGCACATGGGCAGTAAATTTAAACAGTTCAAAAAATATGGCAGATGTGCTCCGAAGAGGCAGCATGACATAAAACAATGGAAAAAATGCTTATTATCATCATGTTGAAGTCATTGCATTTGCACGGTTTTTATTCGAAATCAACAAGAAATGTAGGAAGGGTGATTTATTGCAAAAAATATTTAAATTTCAAGTTTTGAACTTAAGTAAACAAAAGTCTTGGAAAATTTCTTGTGCTGCACTTTTATTGCCTGAATTTCGTAACTACATTGTGAAAATTTTTGCTGCAGCAGTGTCCAGAGTGTATGACAATGATTGTATTTACAAATGAAAGTGTACGGTAAATGTTCGATTAAGCGCCCGGGGCGCTTATTTAAAAATTGGATCTCGGAGGCGGGCGCTTAATCAAGAGGGAGAGCTTATTCGAGAGGGGTGCTTATTTAAAAATTCAATTTTGTCAATTTTTGTTTTATCAGAACAGTGTGAATATTAGTATCATTTGCAGCTAAGCCCTTTGATATATTAAAAAGAAACGTTTAACGCTAGCAACAGCTATGGTAACAACAAATAAAGAAAAGCGTATTTTCTTTAAATCAATGGGTTTTTTTCTGTTTAACCCAAAAATTCAAACAAGCGCCCCTTTTCAAAACAAACAAGCTCATATAAGCGCCCCCTTTTGCTATTAAAATATATTCATATATATTCATTAGAGGCCCCGGGGCGCTTAATCGAGAGGTGCGCTTATTTAAAAATTGGATCTTGAAGTGGGGCGCTTATTCGAGACGGGCGCCTAATCGAGAAGGGGCGCTAAATCGAGCATTTACGATATTCATGCTTTTTGTCGATTCAAAATGTTACTTGTTTGACATTTTCTTGCTCAATAAGCGAACACATGCTTTCCCTCGCCTCAAGTGGCCATTTTGGAAAAAAAATATTTATCAGTCCCAGACTGTTTTTTTACAACGCGGTCAAACACAGTTTTGGACGAAAGTGCAAAGACCCTACTGAGCACGAGTGGGTTGGCTCTTGAACAAAGACTACTGGCGTTCTCGATTTGTGAGTAAACTTATGTAAAATACGTTCTTTACATGATCTCTAATTAGCGCATCCATGCACATCACGTGAAAGCGATTAAAGGCCAGCTAGAACTAATAAAGATTTTTTTGTGTTAAAAGCTAAAATTAGCAATAACTCCCCCAAAATCATTGTTTTTGAGGAATTTTTTTGTGCTGTACAAGGAAAGCATTATGAAGTGAGCAATGTAAAACAAAAACAAAAAAGTTAACTTTGCTTTTAAAAGGGTATCCTGAGCCCTTCAGAAGTTTACAAACAAAGCGAGCGGGTACAGCTCTCGTAAAAACAAAATGGACAAAAGAACGTTTTTTAAGAAGCAACAGTTTTCGTTGGATTTATTTTTAAACCAAAGCAAGTGTTATGTTTCGGGCATTTAGTAAATGTTTATGATGATGTGGCTGTGTTGCCCACTGGGTTTGGGAAATCCATCTTATTTCAATATTTGGCTGAACCGTGTTGCTAACAACATGATTATTGCTGTCCACTCGACTTAATTCAATCATTTTGGATCGAGTTAGTGTTGTAAGGTAGCAAGGTGTATGTGTTGACGCTTAAGGGGAAGTAAACACAAAAATTATTTTTCGATATTTTGTTCAGAAAGGTACAAAAATACCAAAAAACAAAAAATTATACCTCAAGCACTTTTCTTTCCTTCTCAAATCAGCCTTTCCTTGGCACAAAGGGTTTCCGAAATAACTGCCTTCTGGAAGTAGCTGCAGATTTCTGGGGGAATGTCGTACCCCATTAATAGAGTTAGAATCGGATTCGATGGGGTTGGAACACCATCAACAAAATGCTTTGAACATACTCTATCACTGTCTTTAGGTTTCTACGCCGTTTTGTTCGCATTTTCCCGTTTCAAAGCTTTAATCTACTGGGTTCGGCGTTCATCATTTCGTAGGTTGCTTGGGAAGCAGTACAGCAAGAATGGTCGTCCACATGGACAGTTCTCTTTTTCAACCTTATGTTCTGAACATACTTCCTTCTTCCATTTATTCAGTATAAACGTACTATTAGTACAACCAACAACAGCGCAATTTACTTTTGGCATTTATTGTTTTGTGATTGAATGGCAAAGAGTTCGCAATGGCGAACGGTGTTTTTACCCCCCTAGTCCGATAGCGTAATCCGATGTTTCCGGAATTCGAAATGGCGCCCAGTTAAGGTGAATAGGTGTATTAAATTTCCAAAAATCTCGAGCAGTTAATTTAGAATATGATATTGCGTGTACTGAGTAATTTGTAATTTGAGGGAATGTAGACACGGGTTCCTGCTCGACATTTGGTTCAGTAAGATGCGGCGAAACCCTCGTGACTTGTCTTAGATCAATTGATACCATATTTTTAGGTAAAAGCACCTAGCTCTAATATGCCTTTGTCTCTTGCATTGAATGCAAGACAGTCGTGAGGATCGATCAGAATCGTTATCTTTGTTATGAGCTATTTTCTGTGCATACTCAATCGACATCGCCACACCACATCCTATAACTTTTTTATTATTGTTACTTTTTCTGAAGTTGACATAGTTTACAATAACACAAAGTCAACAAAATCCAACTAAAACGATGACAAAATATACATATACCGTAATATACAGATGAGGGTCTAGCTGTGGTGTGCTGGTGCACGTACACCAGGAAATTTAGCTCCAATAGTTCGTGTCCTAATTTAAATTCGAAACCGAGCCCACTTTTTTCAACATATCAGGACCGCGTAGGATGATCTCGGCGGGACAGAACGTTGAATATTACTTTGATAAAAGATTCACTTGAGTGAAAATCGGCTACCGTCATCGCGGCAATTTATTTGGGATGTTTTCACCAGAAGCAACTGGTGTAAATTAAAAAACTTACGTTTTACAGTCCAAGATGGAAAATAATTTCAATATTTTTTGTTTGTTTTGAGGAAGATGCTTCAATGTTTAAGTGTTCTTAAAGCTACGATCAAATGGAGTTATTGAAAATATTTTCACCATTAACAGAACCAACACCTACACAGTGACGGTAGTTTTTTGGTTTCGAGTTTAGGAGTCGTAAAGATCGCAGAGGTATGGAGAGCTGTTGCTTTGTTGTGGTTTTGATTCTATTGGTTGAAGCTGAGTGTATTTTTGCCATGTTTTTGCCTTATTTTGTTTCGTTAATTTCTTTTTTTGTGATTTTTATAATTGCAATAGTTTTATGATGGTTGCTTTCTATTGTCATTTTTGTATTTTTCCCTTGTTAGATGCCATGTTTCATTACCCCTTTTTGTTTGAAATTGTTTTAGTTATTTTTTTTCATTTGTTTATTAATTTTTTTGCTGCGTTGTTGTTGTTGTTGTTGTTTTTGTTGTTGTTGTTGTTCGTTTTATACCTTTCGCATTTTCATTGTCATTTAGATCTTCTGACAATCGTAGTTGTTTGCAAGCAGCTCTTCGTTAAATACAAGTTGCTGGAAATAAGAACCCTAATCGTTTGTTGTTGAATATCACAAAGTTGAGGTATACCTATTGGGTTGAACAACCCACTAGCTGTAAATTTCACGAAAATCAACTGGTAATGAAGAAAATTCTTCTTTGTGTTGTGACAAATACATTGACGGAAATGAAAGACGTAGACAAAAAGAGAATGAATTTTTATGGAGGCTCTTTTCAAATTTTCAAATATGATATTTTACTGGTTATAATCAAATTGCATACAACGGTAGCATCACTGACTTTCACAATGGGATAGTTGTGTTGCACCAACATGAAAAGAAGTTCTTATGCTGGAGGTAGCGAAAAATCAGTCGGGGAATTTCGGGGAAAGATATTATTAACAGCAGTACATGTTACAAATAAGTTGAATTCTTTTTGTTTTAATTGTGCAATTTTATATAATGGTTTCAGCTTTGATGAACCAAAATCATTCAAAAATTTCCCTTCCAAACAAAAAGGTCAATAATAATTTTTTTTTATTTCTTCCCATTATTATTTTAAGTAGTAGTAGAAGGTAGTATTGTTGAATTTTTAAAATACCGGTTTTGGAAACTTGTTTTAAAAGTTATGGCTGGTTAGATTGTTTACCTACTTTTTGGATGGAAGAAGGATTTTATTTTATTTTGTGTTATTTATTCTTCTTTTGTACTTTTTTCCAAAACTGTAACTATGAGATTCTTTTATCTTTCGACGTCCAGTAAGTTAAATGATTTTTACGTTCTTTTCGTTTCGATTTCGATTTCATGTCATTATTTTTTTTGACTGTAGAAGACCCAAGATCTATGCAAATATTTTTTTTCTCAAAATAAAGATGTTTTATGATTTTCCTTCCAATGCATTGGTTGTACCTCTTCTATCTTGTCTGCCAAAATTTTCAGTTACAGTAGCTGAACATGTTATGTCAGGATATAATAAATAATTCGAAAAGGCCAAGAATTTACCTTGTTAGGAATAATTTTATTACTAAAAGGTCTCTCTTGTTTATATAGCGATAGTGCTCCATAAATAAATTTTTGCTCAATTTGGGTGTTATAAAGCGTTTTTCCCGATCTCCACCCTGATTCATCTTTGGCTAAAAGTCTCCTAAAAGAAGTCTGTCATTCAATGTCCTTGGGTTAAACATCCAGACTAACGAGTAACAATTAAACTGTGATTCCACAAAATCTTTCATTGCTGTTGTACGTCGTTGTAATAGCATATTACTCAAAATTCTCGCAAAAGTACTGAGTTTTTTACTTATTTTGTTACACAAACTGTCTTTTTGCCAGCGACTTGGAAAACCCTAAATAGGTTAAACACGACAACGCCTACAAGCTTGAAGCACTATTTTTCAAAGTATCATGCCATGAACGTATTTCCAGATCGAGGTTTTCCATTTTTTCTGAGAGAGGGTAGTCAAATTTCTTGTAATTTGGTAGAAATCACTGTAAATTTCAATTGTTCATAACTTTTGATAGATGAATGATGCTGACTTGAAACTTTCACCAAATACTAACCGCCATTAAGGTATTCTGCAGATTTCATCAATATTGAAAAATGACGTCAAAAAACGGAATGGAGCGCCAAAACGTCAAAAATATTTATTGACATTTTGGCGCGCTATAGTACCTTAGGATCACATTTTTATGAAAAATTAATGCAACAATTGTAAAAGCCCTATTCTAATACTTTAAGAAACTGAAAATAGAATTAAAAAAAATTTCTCTTTCATAAGTTATTGCTCTTCAAAGGTCATCACCTAAAATTCAAATTTTTGCTTAAAATTGCTGACTTCAGTAAAAATAGGAACATGAAGTAAATGTTTTTGCCATTTTGCTAGTACACTTACACAATACTACTTTCATGCAAAATTTCATTGAATTTTAACAAACCAAGTCAAGTATTATGGCCCGGGCAAAAAAAGGGACCCCGGGACTACACGGGCATCAAAGCATCAAAGCATCAAAGCCCTGGTCTAATAGGGTTAGGTCTGAGCATACATTTTATAGTGAGTGTAATGATATTGATGATGCTGTCAACAATAATATTCTTGACGTTTAGTGCTTTGTACTGTAGTAGCGCTTTTTCACAAAAAAAGTGGCGAATAAAAATTCGCAAGTCCAACTTGTTGGTGGTAGTATACCATTAGAAAGTGTATTTTTCGCGGAAAATGGAAAATCGGGTTTTTGTGGTTTCTGAATCGGAAA
>JAYJMG010135193.1:0-11770 GCA_036873935.1 Stomotoca atra
GCGTACAACAACTCCAGCAGGGCTCTTCTCTTCCTCCTCCACAGCTTCAGGCAGCTGCTCTTCTGGGGTGACTTCCAACGGATACACTGTCTCGGACTCGTCAACAACATGTTCAATGCCGTCTGGCGTTCTCACCACCCGAGTAACGTAAACCCTCTCCACAGGTATTGGTTTTGCATGTCTTTTCAATTGGTGATGTATTTGATCACCTGTTTCAAGAGGAACTTCTTCTACAATTTCTTTTGTACTTCCATCAGGTAAATAAACTATTTTCCTTCTGATTTTCTTTGTTATAGTGATAGAATTTGGTGGTTCAGTTTTGTTTTCACTGTCATATTTCTGAATTGGTTCTTGTTCTACAACATCCACTTCTTTCCTTGTTCCGTCAGGTAAGACAATTATCTTTTTCAATGTTTTTCTGGTGATTTTTATTTTTTTGCTCACAGTGTCAGGTGATGTTTCCTGCATTGAAACATGGTGAAGTTCTTCCACTCTTTCCTCGATTGCTTTTTCATTACCTTCTGGTGTTAGAATTACTTTTCGAATAACTGTTCGCCTGGTTTTAACTGGAACAGGACGTCTCACAACCCTTCTGATTACTTCCCCTTGTCGATTTTTTTCTTCCATCTCCAAAACTGCGGGAATACCTGCTTGAACATCTTGAATCTCTACAGGTTCTGAAATAATATCCTCTTGAACTGTTCCTTGACCTTTCATATAGTCCACAGATGTAACATTAACAGGTCTTTGGGTAGTTATTTCTTTGATTCGTCTCACAATCCTTGTGATAAATCCATAGCGATCTTTTTCTTCTGAAAGTAGAACATCTGGTTTTTCTTCTGTTGAAGATTCTTCAAGGGGTGTTATTTCATTGACTGCAGTTTCTGCAACCCCTTCCATGTCCGGTATTATTTTAACACTTTGTTCCATTTCCTCTTCAGTACCATCTGGCTTTTTTCTAACTGTGATATTGACAATGGTTTTTTGTTTTATGGATCTGGTGCTTTTATAAATCCTTTTGATCCTATTTCCATCTTGATCAATCTCCTCAATAACTTCGGGCAAAGATTCTTGAGAGATTGGTAGCACGCTTTCTTTATGGTCAAGTACAGTTTCAGCACCTGAGGGACTTTGAACAACACGAGTTACAACTAACCTGTCGACGGAGCGAGGATTTATACGCATAATAGGCTTGGGTTCCTCAATAACATTTTCACTACCATCAGGTAAGACTATGACCTTCTTTACTTCCTTTCGTTCTGTTGTTACTGTATTTTGTCTCTTTGTTACACGTGTGACAACATTACCATGTTCATCGATAAATGTGTCAGTATGTTCTGGTCCTCGTTCTACACTTGATATTTGAACAGGCTTTTCAATATGACCTGACACTGACGGAGTTATTCTTCCTATTCTGTATTGTACAGCTCCATCAGGACTATCTCCACCCTTCTTGGGTGAAGATATCAAAGTAAACGAATCAGGATTAATTTCATTGCCTTTAACACTTTCAATGGGCACCTCTTTTTCAACAATTCTTTTCTGGCCAAACTCATCAACAATTGTTTGTTTGATTATCCGAGTTCTCTTTGTTACATGTGTGACTTTTTTTACTATTCTTTTGACAATATTTCCGTGCTCGTCACGTATAAGCTCCTCTTCGGTAGCAGTGTCTGTTTCATCTGGAGAGTGAATAACAACAGCACCTTCTTGCAATGGTTTTTTCTCATGGCGTATGTAATCCGGTTCCTCACCCTCAGGTACTTCAATTTCTTCAATATGCTCTTCACCTTTGTCATCAATGTATTTTCTCCTTACAATTCTTCGTTGTGTTCTTGTAACTTTCTTAGTAATTATTTTTTTCACTCTGCGGCCATGGTCATCAGTTGTTATAATTTCCTCAGATGTCGAATTAGGATCCTCACTTGACATATTGAACGAGGCTGAATTATCTTCAGCTACACTAATAGGAGTTATAACCTCATCAACTGGTGAAGGAGAACTATTGCTAAGATGCGTTCGTCGAATAACTGTTGTCGCAAATGCTTTGTGCTCTTTGGGTGACTTTATCATGAATGAAATAGAATCCGATTTGTCTTTTTTAGCTGATGTAACATCCAGATCTGCTGCATGTTCAGTCACCTCTCCACCTAGTCGTCTTTTACGGCTTTCTCCTAATAAGCTTGGTACCTGAGAAAAAACAATACGATTCTTATCAAAAAAAGAATAAGTTATCTTTCCAAGTATTCTCAGAGATTTAATTGCAGAATAATAGAAAAATTCATGAATTGTTCCGCTAATGTATTTCTTATTCCTTTATTACTAATGCAATGACAGTGGGTGTTTTTTTTCTTCTTACGTCATTCACAATGTACAGACACAAAAAAGAAAGGTAAAAACCACATTGTTAGATCGAACACTTGATTTAGAATATTATTTTCCAAGTTATTTATTTATTTCTAAATTTAACTCAATTTACATATGAACAGTGTAAAAGTGATAGATTTGCATTTACTCCCATGTCATTGTCAAGGTTGCTTTCAGCTTTACATGCCAAATCAATGTTTTTACTTTACATGCCCAAAGGAAGGTAGAGGGTAGAACGAAAATTTTCATTTCGGTGTCAGGCCAAACCTTTATGAGCTTTATATGAACCGGGCGAAATGAAACTCATTGCGGGTCGATTTTCATTGTGTGGTGTTTTTTTTTCGTGTAAACACAAAATTTCATTTCACCCCAAAATGAGTATCATTGCGCATGAGCAACTCATTCGGATTGGCTCAAATTGTTAATGTGTTTAGGTGATAATGACACCAACGATCATATTTTGCTTTCGCACCTGAAATGAAACCTTGTGTGAAGCAAGAATAATCTCTTGCCCGCAAAAGACAATTTTCATTTCGCCTCTGATATGAAACTCCATGTAAACGCTGGCTAAGAATAGGTTTTAATTACACTGGCTCAGATTTCATTAGTATATTATTAATCCTGTATAACTGAGTTTTCTCTATTGATCAACATTAATTTAGTTTCCCTGGTTTACCAGCATAACTGAGTTTAACTTGTATTGAAAAAAAGCTGCTCACCTTTTCAGGCTTCCCAAGTTCTGCTTCCAATTGATTTGGCATCCGCAATCGAATCTTGCCTTCGAATTGAGGGCATACTGCAAATGCAGTGTCCAATCTAATCCACTTGTCTTCAAGATCTGCTAATAACTGATAAGCCGGAATCTGTTCAGATTGCGATGATTGCAGGAGGTTCTCCCCAATACGATGGATGATGTAGAGAATATCTTCATATGTTGTGATTTCAATGTACAAATCCTAATCAAGGAAAGGCAACAAGTAAGGGTCAAAAATTCAATTTAACGATTCAAATTCAGTGTTTATTACGAGCAACAGATGTTAATGGTGTCAACAATAAGCAATTACTAAACGATCATATACATCATTTTGATCAGCTTTTCAATCTCTTTTCAATGGAATCGATACTTTTTGATTTTGAGAACTTTAATTTTTTATCTTTGTTGTATAATCTTTTAGACGTCACATGAAACTTTGATCATCAGTGGATTGGTGCAGAACTTTTTTCGCTTGCGAACATAGGCTCCTCGCAACCGGCTCAGCAAGCCTTTAGGAATTTACTGCAGTTTTCTGATGATTCATAATTTGATTTGCAGCTGTGATGTCACGGGTAATAACAAAAACTGCTTTAAAATCAATTTGTGATAAAAAAGAAGGTAAAATATTGACCTTAGTTCTCTGACTTGTCTTGCAAATAGCATAATTGCCAATTTTTTTTAAGGAAAAAAATAATTGATCAGCAGTTAATATCAATATATCAAGGAAGAAACTTTCGCAAGCCCAAAAAATCGTGAAATTTTAGAAATTAAACTAAAGAGACAAGAGTTCTTAATGTTTTTTTCCTTAATGAGAATAAAAGAAGAACTCAATAGTAACCAACAGAAGAATTCCTTTTTGTAATTTCTAACATAAAAGATGCTTTAAAAAGGAAGTGCAAGTCGTTGTAATTGACTGAGAAACCGAAGGGTCTAAAATCGATGTTTTACGTCGGAATTAAAGGGGAAGTAAACACAAAAATTATTTTTTGATATTTTGTTCAGAAAGGTACAAAAATACCAAAAAACAAAATTATACCTCAAGTACTTTTCTTTCCTTCTCAAATCAGCCTTTCCTTGGAGAAGAATTTGCTGATTTCGAGCAAGGCGCGTTTTGGAGGGGTGGAATGGGCGCTAGCTTGGAATATGACATTGCAAAGTACATGTGAGTATATGACGAAGCTGTCCGCGATACCAATGAAATGCCAGATGGAATTTTTCAAGGTAATCAACAAGCATTTATTAATTCACAAAAATAAAATCTTCTTATATATTTGTGAAACCTGTCTTTGACATTTTAAAATTCCTTACTTGCTCACAAAAACAACATCAGATTTATTTTTTGCTTGTGCTGAGAAACGAGCTTCGCACTCCTCGACAATGATTCAAAATTCACGTCAATTCATAAAGACTAAAAGCACCTGGGATGGAGACAGGAAATTGATTGTGTCACGTATTTCATTGTGACGATCGAACACTTCTTCAGATGATAAGAACCTGGGCTTACATCATTTCAGGGAGTAAAGTTAATGTATTCATTTTTCCAGGAAAAGCGTGTATCACAGACGCAGAATGTGTTTTCGCTTTTTATTGTTAGGCGTTAACACAAAAAATGTTGGAATAGCAGGAAGGTTCGCCCAGCAATTCAGCCTAGAAAGCGACGGTTGATTTCATTTGACATACCCCCTGAACGATTCACATGATTGATCAGCATAACAAAATTCGAATAAATTTTTTTACAATTTTTCACAGAGACAACAAAGAAAATTTTACATGCATTTTAAAGTTTTGTCGGGAGTGTGGCAACCTCATAAGCTGTTGAGCTGACATAAACAGGATCAGGTTGCTTTGGTGGAAAGGAAAAATTATGTGAGGGTTTTCAAAGATGATTTTTGCATCTAAACGAATTTGCACTTAGAGTACTTTGCAACGTTATAATCCGCGTTCGGTCCAGTCTTTTCTAGAGTCTAAAGGGGTCGAGATTTCACATCACGTTTTAGCATGAAAGACGTGTTGTTTAAGCGATTGTTAGAAAAAAGGACGGAAAAAGAAAAACATGGAGTTTTAAGGTGTTTCTGACAAAATATCAAAAAATAATTTTTGTGTTTACTTCCCCTTTAACTTTCACGAATTACAAAATATGAATTTTTGAAAGAAATAAACTTTCGCGAATATAGCAAAAAATCGTGAAACTTTCTTTCGCAAAACTTTCTCCCTTTAAAGTGTCTAAAAAATGAATGAATGAATTACACAATGAAATATCAGAAGATCATGATGAAATAATGGTTAAATCTACAATCTTGGGCATAATTTGGGGGAGTGGGGGATTTTAACCTTGTTCCAGCTAGGACGGTTTGTCATGAAAAGCCTGTAAGCCAGAAACGGTAGGAGATTTTCATTTCATATGAAAAGGTTTAAACATTTCGACTCTTCTTATAGCAATGAGATTTCAAAATACTTGTGGAACGCAATTCTTCAATTTTGCGCACTAGTCTACAGATAATTTGACCAAGATTGTTGTTCAGTTATTCTCTTCCCAACTATTCTGATGCTGATTTTAAAATTCCATACCTGGACATATTTTGTGAATTCTTGTGGCGGTTTCTTCAGTCGATTAAGTTTTTCTAAATCCATATGTTTTTGGCTGATCCAAATTGTGATTTTTTTTATGTCATCCTGAAATTTGCTTCCCATTGCATTTTCAATGATTAATTGTCTTGAACTTGCATTTTTCGAAACTGTCTCCCATCTCAGAGTTATAACTTCTAACTGTGAACTTATTACAGCTGCTCCTTGAACAGTTTTGCGACCATGGATTAACTCATTGCCATAATCAAGAACTTTTTGCACATCGAAGGCACCATTATTAAGGTCTCTTTGAAATGCCTAAATGTGAATTAAATCGAAAATAAGTTCTACAAGAAAAAAAAATGCGAAAAATTCCTCATAGGACGTGACATTTTACCTGAAGTTCGATAAATTGTAAGCGTATTGTACTAATATTAGCACTGACTTCAGTCCATTTGCTCTGCACTTCCTCTGCACAATCCAACCAATCAGATAGCTCTTTGAATGAGATTTGATACTGCTCAGATTGTGTCAGTGTAGACTCCAAATTAACTCCTCTAACTTCCAGAACAGTGACTATGTCATCAAATCGAGTTCTTGTAAAGTTCACCTCTAATTCAATGGTTGTGAGCTCACGATCTTCTAAACATTAAAAAGATATACATCCCGTAAAGCAAATACTTTTACCATGTCTGTTTCCTTTTTATAAGTTTCATACAAAAAATTAGAAAGTAAGAAAAGAGTAATTTACCTGAAACAACTTTGTCTTGAATGTAAACAATATGCACCAAAGAGTGACCAACATTAGTTAAGATTTCTATCGTTCCTTTATGATTGTATGCATCATTAAGTAATGCCTAAAAAAGCAGTAGATAACAACAATTGAATCAGGATAGATGCTAACATAATTTCTTGCTGGTACTACTGTTTTAATCATGCACATAAAAAACTTTCTTCAAATGTCAAATGTTAGATTCCAGAAACATTTCAGACAGCCATTCAACATGTTTAAGTTACAGTATAAGAATATAACATGAAGTTTCCATTTTAGGAATTTATTCTGCCACAAATCCCCATATTCATGTCAAATTTTGAAAAATGACCCTTTGACCCCACGATTGGTTACTGCAGAAATCATTGAGAAAAACATTTTAAAATTTGTTTATGATTTCATCATCTGGTGTGGTCCCATAATTTTACCTTATTTGAGACAAAGGATTTGCATTTAACGATGCCAAATTTTGTCTTGGCTCAGGAGATAATCAATGGAACCTGTCAGAGTCAAACTTTCCCAAATCATTAATGAGCTAGTTTTCTCTTTATTGTCAGAAACTAACGAGAATTTTTTATAGCATAACGCTGTTCCCAGTGCCAATTTTATTAAGATTAAGACGTCGTTTAACGGTTGTGGTCAAAAATAATTCAATTTAAAATAGCTATCATCAGCTATTATGACACTTGTCAAGGTTCATTTCTTCAGCATGTTTTGTTACGACGATACTTAGGTTTTAGGTTTTAGTTCAGTCTAAAAGACTTTTGGCGTTAAAGCTAAAACAAAAACAAGAAGAATGCAGGTGATTTTCAAGTCTTTCATGCTTCGCAGAAAGCCAATGTTAATGTTAGTGTAAATGATTTCCCTAGCATCCATTAATTTAAAGACTCACTTTCTGCTCACGAAGTTGTCCCAACAATATTTGTGGCTCAACAGCAACAGGTGACAAAGTCGTAACACAACCTTCCATTTTCTCAAACCATTTGAGCAATGGTTGTAATGTACCATGATATTTTTCAGAGCATTTAACAATTTCATCGAACTTCCTTGAATGATTAATCAACTGAATAGCAGTTGCCTGCCAGTTTTTATTGACATGATCTAAGATTGGCAAGAGCTCTGATGAATATCTTGATTTATCCATTGAAATGATCTCATGGCCACACTGATTGATTAATTGGAAAGCCTGTCTGTGCTGTTCCACATCTTCATTTAATTTCTGTTAAAAGAAGTGAAAGGCAAATGAGTACACCAAAAATACTCAAGGATCATCACATCAATTACACACAATGGATTTCACATCTTCTTACACACTGATTCAATACACACTCCTTCTTGAAACATCAAATGAAAAGTTTTCCTGATGATCAAAGGGGTGTAAAACCAAATTTCAACCAAAAAAAACCCTTAAATTCTGACAATTTTTCTGACACATGGCTTAAGAAAAAAGAATGGCATACAAAATTTTCTCAGCTAGCAGTAGAGCAATCTGCCATCAGAACTCTGGCTATTTATAAAATACAATTTTTTCTGAACAAACAAAGTGGATGCTGCATATTGCATGCTGCTCCACAAAAAAAAAATGTTCACGTGAAAATAAATAAAGTTATTTGGATCTCTTTCGATTATCAGTAAAAACTTTGGAATTGAGGCCCTAACCGGTTGAACGAATTAGAAACTAATCAGATCACAATAAAAAGGACAACAAAATATTCTATGATTGCATGAAATTTGTCAAACTGTTTTCCAGCACCAAGATCAGACTTACCATCAAACTCTCTTCTAACACCAAGATATCAGTGGTCAATAGCTCACCAGATTGTAATACATTCAAAATTTGTTCAAGCCACTCCTCAAAGTTCTTCACATAAATACGGAAAGCAGCTTCACAATCAAATTTCCTTTTCTCAGTTTTCACTTGCAAATCTTGGAACAATTTTTGAACAGAATTTAAGCGGTTCAGCTGCTTTTGGACTGTTGGATCATTTTGGCGCTCTTTAAAGCTTCTTGAAAGTGAAACCAAGCTAGGTTGTCTACCATCTAGCTCCAAAATAATGATCTATTAGAAAAAAAGTAATCACCTACAACATTCTATTCATGTATAAGAAGATGGAGAACTAGGGATTATATAACTTCATCTCTTTCTTACAATCAGGTGAATCAAAGAATAGGATACCTTCACTTCGCGGATTTGACGGATAAGGATATGTATTTCCGTTGAGATTATGGTCATCCTTTCCATTGAATGGTTAGTTGTTTCTGCCCATTTGTACATTAAGTCTACACCTTCCTTGAAATTCTGGACTGTCATAAACAATGACTGCAAGCGACTTTCATAGTTAACAATGTTAATGCATAATTCTTCATAACGTCTAATGATAGATGTTGTTGTGCGCACCCACATGCCTAAAATAATCAAAATTAGCCAGTAATTTCTCACAAAATCAACCCAACATAAACATCATACAATTTCTAAGGAAACTACTCAGATCTTACCTGGGGCAATACTAATGGCCTGTTCACCCTTGGCATGTTCGCTGTCTAATCCTGATAAAATATTTGAAGACATCTGAATCAGAACAAGTTCATTGTGATGGGCCTGTACATCACCATGAAAATGCTAGAAAATAAAAAATAGCAAATGTAACTACCACACACTACATTCTATGAAAAGAGCTTCTTCTTCACCTACAGAAACAAGAAGCCATGCTGGCTTGAACACTCACTGTCAAAAACATTTAACGTTTTTAGTTTTTAGAGAACAATTGTGCAAAAATCGTAAAAAATATATAAAATATAATGTGAATGTATAAAAAAAATTATATATTTCAATCTTTTTTTTCAGAAGGTGCGTTAAACTGAATGGTAGAGCAGCTGAACCAATTGGTTTCACCAGGACGGAGAGCAACATATTATTTCATAGAACAAACTAAAAGAGGATGAATTTTATATACACAAGGGAGAGTAATGAAGATGAAGGCTATGACAAAAAATAATTAATTGAGTATTAAGGCACCACTTCACGTATTATTTTCAAAATTGAAAAACATTCGAAGGTAATACGCAATGATAATTCCCAATGATTTTGCAATATTCTAAGGCTAAGCTCAACCAGAAGAGTTGAAAAAGTATTGTATAAACTCCTCCACATACTTTGTCCAAAAAAGTTTGCAAACAATTATGAAGTAATGTAAGTTAATAATAACAATAAAAACCTTTTATGCATAAGCTTTGGAATCTCTCACATAAAATAAATAAATAAAAGCAAGGCAGAGTATGATCATGCTAGTTATATGACCCATGCTTCAGAAATGAAGTGCCTTTGTTTTAAATCAGATACATCTTATTCGATTCAGGAGTGTGAAATAATGTAAATTATTGAAGCTTTTGTAGCAATACACTACACCCCAGTGTCAACACTAAGTGTTTCATGGACTATACTTCCAAATAAATGTGCCATTTGCTTTTAGCCATGATTGCTTATACCCAAGCAAACATAGAAACAATTCAAATCTGACCAACACTCTTTACACCGATTTACAAGCCAAAACTGCCATTTTCATGAATTGTACACATTTCTGTTTAAAACACTACCCACGTTAAGGAGTAAGTGAATTAGGAATGGTGATCAGCTTTTTTGACTGAAGTTAGCTATTACGTCATTATTTTATAGAATTAATTGCATTGCCAAAAGCTTGGATGCTTTGGTTACTGATGGAAAATTTCCGAAATCAAAACACAGGTTAGAGACGATCCTTATCGTGCACTGTACGTAATGCAACTTCATGACACATTCTTGGCAACTTAAATTAGAAATTTTCAGTACCTTTGTTACTTCAATCTTCTTGTAAAGTTTTTTAGGATCAGATGGCATCTCCATTTGTATTTCCCTTGCAAGCTGGCGTTCAGCTTCTGCAAGCCACGCAAGAAAGGTTTCCACCTTGTTAACATAATCTTGATGTTTTAGTAGCGATTCATTGATAAGATTTCCTTTGAAGGATAACACTCTCAGTAGTTTTTTATAACGCTCATTAATTTCATGTAATTTCTGCTCCAATACCCATGTTTGGCTAGTTGCACTGACAGTTGTTGACAAAGAATCAGGAATGCTTGCCAAATAATTTTCTAGCTCCTTTTGAAATGCCTAGAATAAAAGATAACAAGTAACCAGAACGTAGGGAGCATTTTATATCCTTCCTGATTCTCAATTGTGTGACCACGAGGATAATATTTAAAGATATGCTATACTGTCGCTTTGAATTTACATTTGTTGTTTTTCATAGGAGAGCTTCTGTGATACAACAAAATGCTTCTGTTCAGTATTCTCAACATTCACAACATTCGAAAAACATTGCATTACAATTGCATTGATTTATTTTTAATAAGATAAAATTGCAAAGCTTGAAAGGATTTTAGAACATCCTGAATACTGACAGAAATGCAACTTATTATAAAACTCATTCACTTATCACTGTGCTAAAGAAATTATGAGCTGTCTTTTTGAAAGGGGATTGTAAAATGTAAATTTCAAATCCTTCAAGGAAATTTGTCTTCATTGTTGAGCTTTCAGCCACATAATAACTATTATTATCACTTGTTTGCTAAGTGAAGCATAAAAGAGAAAAAACTCACTTTTGCCTCTGAGAGGAAAGCATCTCCATGATGATTCACTCTTTGTAAATCTGCTTCATGTCTGCGAACTTCATTAACAAAATGCTGAAGGTAATACATAGATTTTTATTGAAGTTTCTAATCCTAAACAGCGTTTGAGGCAATAACAGATAGAATGGTAAATAAGACATACCATTGTAACAAAAACTTATTATTTCTTTAGAACAAAAAGTAAGTAATTTGAAAAAAGTATATTAAAAATATTTTCTCTATAATTAATCTTTCTTACCTGGTGTCTCCTCAGCAAATCTTTCACACTTTCTAGATCTGGTGCATTTATATGAAACGACTCAGCTTGTGACTCAGCCTTCTGCAACCAAACCTAAAATGGACAGACTTGAAGCTTTAAAAGTAAGCAGTAAAAAATTATAGTATGAAGTCATTCCAACAAATAATGTTCATATTTGGACTGCCTTTATACAATGAGTTGTAAGTGCCCTCAATCGACTTCTAGAAAAATGTATTTATATTTAAAATATTTCTTATTATTTTTTAATACAATTATCTCTTGCGTTTTTTTGTTGTTTTTTATTTGCTTTATTTCAATTCGGTTAGCATAAATACAACAAAGAAAAGTAAAGTTTTTATGCAAGAATCATGAAGAGATGCTAACAAATCCAACATCCACCACATAATCCCTG
>JAYJMG010135415.1:0-13615 GCA_036873935.1 Stomotoca atra
TCTCCCCCATCCGGATGGGACACTGCACTGTTTCCTCTGCCAAAAAGATAACATTGCACCAAAATAAGGGAGAACATTGTGCAGTGTACGAATACAGGCAACTACAGGGGCTATTCTAGAGCAAATTTGGACGGCGATATATTGCTTTTGGGCACACGTAATGTTTAGATGTGACAGTTGAAAATAAGAATTTATCTGCTCTTTATAAAACGATTATGAAGCTGTAATACAAGCTGTGTTTTCATGCATACCTTGAATAAGTAGTAAAGTTATGTCTTTCTAGAAAAAATGAACACACCGATCTTTAAGTATATACAGTCACTTTGGACTTGAGACGTTAAAACGAATGCATGTTGTTTCTAGCATGTCAACCATTTTTAATACTTACGAAATAAACAAGGCGTATTTCGGGGGAGGATTGGGCGTTTGAAAGACGAAAGGTTTTCATCTTCGTGTACATCAAGTAAACAAAGATAACAAAACGTAAATACATAATGCCAATAATACGAACAGTTTTAGTAAATTGTTGATCAAAGGAGAATCACAAAGAAGAAAGTGTTCACATAAACATTCCAAGAAATTCAACTCTTTTACCGACGCCCAAATTAATTTTCTAGAATAGCCCCTGAACTATCCGGTGTAAGTGGCGAAACTACTATATTGTGTTATATATATATGACTGAGCTCTGATTGCTGAATAATCGTTCCAACCAAAGTTGGTAGCAACTTGCAGTGCTGCCTTGAGAAAAGTTATTTAAATGAACCTATTTTTCAATCAAAATGCAGAAGTCCTGCTAGCTTATAATACATGTGACATGCTATTTATATGCAAGTTTTTATAAGACCTTTTTTCTACAACAAACAGTTTTTTCATGTTTTTATTTGTGTAGACTGATAAATAATGGTAGATGATCTGTTTCATAGGAATATTATATGTATAAAATTTAAATATGTTTTGCTTCAAGTGTGGAACAGAGATCAAATCTGATGTGAAATTTTGTGGAAGTTGTGGCGAAAAACTTTCGAAAGCTGATGAGGTGGTGACCGATGCTAAAAAGCCGAAGTCTTTTGCAGAGTTTGTACGTGAAAGTGGAAGAGCAAGAACAATATCGTTTCCAAAAAAACGAAAATTAGACCAAAGAGAGGTACATGAAACAACAATTTTTGCTTCTCTTTTACATGAAGATGTGGATGGCAATTTAAAACAAGAAAAAGGGAGCAGACTTCCAGTAAAAGTGGAAGTAAGCTGGGGACCATATAGGTTGAAGCAAGCAGTTTTTGAAAAATTCCAAAGGTACAATAAAAATGTTTCTGGAAAACAAATCAGTGATTTCAAAATGGTTTATAAGAATGGTGACTTAGTCAAAAACATACCTGGCACATCCACAGAATTTACTGTGAGAGGTTATAAAGATGACTTAGGAGTTGACTATAGTGGTGTTGTGGTTTATTTATTGGAATTTGAAATGTTCAGTGACGGCGAAGAAAATATTGAAGACGATGATCTGCCAGACCTATCTGCAATGGTGACCAGCAGGTATGGAATTTTTTACTTAGACAATGCATATGATTTTTGATACATTTTCTCTGTTTACTGTTTCTGTTATTCTTGTGTAGTATACTTTCGTTTTGCTAAATTATCAGTAAATGTGTTGGAATAAACATGACATTGTGTATTTGTCGGAATGATTATTTCTTTATCGTTATGCTACATTTAGCTGAAGATTGCCTGAAAGTGGTGGCCCATTGATAAGCGGATACCAGGTATGGATTGGGAGTTAAAAAATATTAATTTCAAATTATGCGTTAATCTCATGTATTAACTGACAATTTTTTGCTTTTATTATTTTCCTTATCCACCAGTGACGTGTTGTGTTTCTCATTTTCAGCTCAACATCAAGTTCAAGTGCGAGCAGTAGTGCAACTGGAACATCCACAGTTACTAGGTAAGTGATAACATTTGTTAACTAAACTGATATTATGCCTCAATGATCACATAAATTGTCTTTCTAAACTTTCAAATGTGTCTTTCAGCCAATTTATTGTAATAATTAATTCTCTTTAATTATTCAAATTCAATTTTATATTATTATTGAAGGACCAATGTTACTTTGTGAGAAGATAAAAAAAGATCTAAACATAAGAATGTAGATAAAATATATACTTAACTATCAAGGAATTATATACCCTTGACTTTGTTTTGAGTAGCTGTGGTACCACTTGCTTTGTTTCATGCTCTTTCGATTCCAGGAAATCTTTTAGTTTGGAATGTTTGGAATGCTTCATATATATTGTTTAATCATTGTCAACTTGTCTTAGCTCTATACCCATACAAATATACTGTGTTTTTGTGTGATTTAGTTCTGAAAGAAAGGTGTGCCAAACATGTTCTTGTACATTCGTTGGCAGTACTTGCTTGATATGCTTACAGAACACAGAATTTGAACAAAGTCTTTCTAATGACCAACGCTTAAATACGATACCATCACATTCAACACCAAATGTTACATCGAACAATTCAGGTTGGGTGTTCTTCTTTTGTTTCTTTATGTACATGCCTTAACTTGTTTTCTATTGAACTTTCTGTTTGTGACTTCTCGTGGGGCAGATTTTGTGCTACATTCTTTCCAAACTAACGGCTGAATTGGAACAAGGTGGAGTGAATATCAATTTCTTTGCAATTTTAACTTCAACAAACTGGTTTATTTTCATTAGATTCATCTGCTCAAGAATTGCCCAATCAAATTATTCACACAACTCATAATTATGCATTTGTGACTGAAGAAGACAATCAAGGTAAAGTTAGTATTGGAACATAAACTATTCAGGCATTGATATCTGTTATGAAAATTGTGATCTTCCCAAGTCAAACAGTGTAATAGGAGTTTTCTTTTTATTTCATTGGTTTTTGCCAATGAAATTAGTCCATTGAATCTAAGGGAATTTGATCTAAAAACTGTTTTCCTACTTTCGTTTCTAGATGAAAGCATACCAGATGAAGAAGTTCTTTTAAGTAAAACAGTTGTAATCCACCGTTTACGAATTAAGCAAGAATTGCTTGAACTTTTTTTACAGAGAGACATACTCTCATTTGATTTGCGTTTTTCTGTTGTGGATTCAAGGGGACAAGAAGAGGTCGGAGTAGGTGACGGAGTCACAAGGGATGTCTTGTGTATATTTTGGACTGAGTTATACACATCATGCACATTTGGGTGCGAAGAAGTTGTTCCTTCCATAAGGCATGACATGGCCGATCCAGAATGGGAAGCAGTTGGCAAAATTTTGTTTTTTGGCTTTAGAGTTGGTAACTATCCAATGCGTCTTTCTGCAGCCTTTATGGTAGCTGCAATTTTTGGCGAGCACGCTTTAAAAGAGAACCTTTTAATCAAGTCTTTTAATAGTTATATATCTGCTGAGGAAAGAGACAGTATATCAAATTTTTTAACCAATCAGAGTGCTGAAAATGAAGAGGCTGTGCTGGAGACTTTAAGCACATATAACACATTCACAAAACCAACCAAAGAGAATTTAACAGCAATAATAAAAGAACTTGGTCATCAGGAGCTTGTTCAAAAGCCACGTTATATGGGACTTTGCTTTAACCATGTGTTTAAGAGAAGAGTTTCTCACCCATTTCAGACTGTGTCTGATTTGTTCAAATTTTATGATGAACGAAGTGCGACCAACAGAAAAGTTATTAAAGCATTGAAACAGGAATCATCATTGACAGATGCTCAGCAGTCAAGTTTTAACCACTTGACAAGATTTATCCGATCACTAACCAAGAATAATCTTGCAAAATTTTTGCGGTTTGTCACTGGCGGCGATCTTCTTCCAGAAAAACCGATAATTGTTTCATTTACTGAGCAGAATCCTCGTTCTCCACGTGCTCGTACTTGTGTACCATTACTGAGCTTTCAGATACTTATGACTGCTATAATATCTTGGCTGAGGAGTTTGTCAGCATTCTTAACAATTCTGATAGTTTTTTATTTGCTTTTTATTTAGTGATGTTTCAATTATTTTGAGTTGTTTAAGCAAAGATTTTTTGCACTTCAGCACACCACCGCCACCAGTGAAATTTGAAATGAATGTTTTAGATCTTCTGAAATTAATTTGGATTGAACTAATATCAAATCATGATAGCAAACCGTGCTGAGTGCTTTTTTGTTCTACCATTTTTTTATTTATTGAGGTTTTGGTATGATATTTTTATGACTCCATGATGAGCATATCCTTTAAGTTTTATTATGATTTTTGCTTGGCACAACGTGTATGAAGGCAGTTTTATAACTATTATATATTATAAATATGCATAATATTTATTTTTTTGAGATCTTTTTTGATGGGCATTGAAAAACATTATTTTTTAAAAAAAAAAGAAAATTCTTTAGTTATTAGTTTATTTTCATTGTTTTGCTATAGTATGTATTGATTTGACCTTATTTTTATTTAAGCTCGACGGTCATTGAAGAACGGTGTATCGAGCATTCTTTTGTTTTAAAAAGGAAATTCTTTAGTTATTGGTTCATTTTTAATTTTTTGCAGTATTTATTAACCTTAAATACTCGATTAAGTACCTGGGCGCTTTTTTATTAATTGAATTTGAGAGGGGGTGCTTATACGAGAGGGGCGCTAATTTTAAAGTTCAGTCTTATCGATTTTTGTTCTGTCAGAACAGTGTGAATAATAGTATCATTTGCAACTAAGTACTTTGCTACATTAAAAAGAAACTTGTAACACTAGCAACAGCCATGGCAATAACAAATAAAGAAAAACATTTTCTTTAAATCAACAGGTTCTTTTCTGTTAAACCCAAAAATTATAGCGCCCCTTTTCAAAGCAAATAAGCTCAATTAAGCGCCCCCTCTATTATAATATATTCATTTAAAGGCCCTGTGGGGCATTTAATCAAGAGAGGCACTTATTAAAAAATAAATCGAGCATTTATGGTATTTGACTCAATCTTTGTTTAAGCTCGATAATCATTGAAATGATCATTCTTTTGTTATAACAACGAAAATCTTAAGTTATTGACTATTGTATTTGACCATGATGTAAAATTGTATTCAAATTGAATAACTGCGTTTTTGTTGCGTTGATCTGTCTAGCGAATTTAACTATCAAAACAGACAAAATTTCGAATTTTTCTCTGTCAGAAAATATTTCCTGTCAAAAGTTTTTGAAAATAGTTCTCTTTTTTGCTGTAATTTCTTTATTTGATTACCAAAATCAATTTTTTACAATCCTGAGTCAGAAACACGATGAAATTTCCCTTGGAAAAGTGTCTATTTCTCAAATATGTCACAAAATTTGTCTGAAAATATTCCCTTCATTTTAAAATGCGTCTGAAAATAATTCCGCCGAAATGTTTGGGTGTTAATATGTCATGTTTTGTAATAATAAAAAATATTTTGTGATTGGCTCTTCATCTTTATTATAGAATAGCAAAATTGAGAAATGGACTGCTTAAATTGCAAGGCTTCTGGTTCAACTATGTTTTGTGAAAACTGCGGATACAAGTTGCCATCTACCATGTTTGAAAGTGTTGTCACTAAATATTTTAGAAAAGGATTTACTTACAAGGAGATGTTGAGTTTGTTGCTGCGACAACATGGTGTGAAACTTAGTTTGAGAACATTAAAAAAAAGATTGAAATCCTACGGATTACGTCGAAAAAATTGTTCTTCGTTACGTTATAATCAAGCAGTTGATACAATTAGAGAACAATTAAGTGCTACTGGTGGAACTCTAGGGTATAGAGGCATGTGGCATAATTTGAGGCACGATTTCGGTGTTAACGTCCCGCGTGATATGGTTATGATGTCGTTACGAGAATTAGATCCAGAAGGAGAATCATTGCGAAAGGCTCATCGATTGAAGCGTCGCGCCTTTTGTTCAAATGGCCCCAATTATCTGTGGCATGCGGACGGATACGATAAGCTAAAAACGTTTCGATTTCCGGTGCATGGATGTGTAGATGGCTACAGCCGGAAAGTCTTATGGCTTTGTTTGGTAAGATCAAATAATAATCCGGCTACAGTTGCATCTCTCTATTTAGACGCTATCGAGGACTTAGGTTCATATCCTAGACGTGTTCGAACTGATTGTGGTTCCGAAAATGGTGTTATCTCAAAGTTTCTTTCATCAAGATCTTCCAAACAGCACTCCGCATATGTACGGCTCATAAATAATAGCAAGATTAACAATATCATCACAACAGAACCGTTATCACCTTTGCTTTGAAGCAACATCTTCAATGTCAATGCTAGTGCTTGCTTGCGCCATGTTGAAAAAGGAAGATGAATAGTAGAACATACCATTTTAGATGATTCGCGCTTGTTTCGACAATCTCATTGGTTTATATTCTGAGTGACATCAGATTCCACCAATGCCGTAGCTTCATTCAATCTTGGGAGCTGGCAACGAGCGCATGACTGTTAGCAGCATTAGCTCCATGTGCTTCAGACATTCTCGAAAACGTGTAGTAAAAAGTGGAAGGCGAAAGACAGCATGGTATTTTTAAAATGGAGCAGTCAATGGTGAATTAGTCTTACATACAAAAAATTGTCGTCCATTTTGTTTGTATTAGTCTGTTGTGTGTTTTGTTGACTGTCTGATCTTTTTTTTTCTGATTTTCAGAAGAAGAATCTCCGCTTGCATGGGCTGAAACAAAGTTTCGAAAAAGCTCTAGCTTCCAAAATATACAGAAAAAATCATTTTTATCCTAAAGCCAATATCTTATCATAATGCTTGTACTGACAAACTCAGATTTTTATTTCATGAATGGATTCTTTACACATCGTGTTGCTTCCAGGTCAAAAAGCCTTTTGATTCCTTCATAACTCCAGATAAAATATTCACTTTTGGTTTTGTAACCTGCAATGTTCCCAAGCTTCTTCATTTTTACCTGAAAAAATAATTCATCTGTGGCCGCCTGGCGGAGCAATTGATCAATCAGGCTTATCCATTAATGATTTATCCCAGTCTTTTGACACTTCAGTTGAAGAAACTGTTTCTGAAGATACCAGAGAAGAAGGTGAAGATCCAATGAATGAATTCAGGGTAAATTTAAGTGAAACAGCACTGATTTCAAACATCCCACTAAGGGTAAGCGATGAAATTATTATTATCGCCCCTTGTGAAGGTAAAAAGCCTTTGTCCTTAGTTACAGACCAATTTTGCGAAGAACTTGCACACCCACATTTATTTCCAACTGGGAAATTTGGCTTAAATGCTGAGCGAAATGTAGAGTTTAGTGCGAGTAAATATTTAAATCAACGATTACTAAATTGCACTCAAAAATTTGCATCCGACTGTGACTATATCTTTTTTGCCCATGCATTATATCAACAGCTAAATATGAGGAGTGGCATTAATATTGCAATGCAAAAGGTCAAGTCTAATAGTATAACAGCTGGAATGTTAACTAAGAATTTTAAGAATACAGTGAAGGCATTCATTGCACATGATGAAGCCTACAGCTACATGAACACAGTGAAAGGTACCCCGGCTTATTGGAAGAAGTTTCTTTTTGAAGTTTTGGCAATGGTTAAACAATTGGGGTTGACAACTTTCTTCATGACTCTGTCATGTGCTGATTTAAGATGGAAAGAACTTCCGGTTATAATTAATAGATTAAATGGCAAAAAATTATCTGAAAAAGACTTGAATGAATTGGATTATTTTGCCAAGTGTGAATTGCTTAATAGCAATCCAGTTTTATTGGCTAGGCATTTTCAATACAGAGTTGAGATATTTTTCAAAGAAGTTGATGCTAATGGACAACTGGGAAAAACTATATATCATGCAATCCGTATATCCTTTATTTCTTTGGGTTAAGGATGCACCAACTCTTCGTAACGAAACAAAAGAGGATTATATACAGTTTGTGAATGGTGTAATACAGGTATCAATACCAAATTTTCATACAGATCCTGAATTATTTAATTTTGTTACATCTTATCAGGTTCATGCACATTCGAAATCATGCCGTAAGTACAAAAACACAGAATGTCGTTATAGATATGGAAAGTTTTTTACTGACCATACTATTATTGCAGATCCTTTGCCAGATAATATTAGCAATGATGATAAAAAAGAAACTTTGAAAAAACGTGAGCAGATTCTGGGAAAAGTAAAGGATTACTTTGATTCCAATCTTAATTCGAAAAAAAATAATTTTTTTCCCCTGGAAGAGAGGACTATGTGCAGCCCAAAAGCATTGAAGAAATTCTCAAAAGCCTTGATCTAAGTCAAGATGCCTACTACAGTGCTCTTTGTATTTCATCTGATAAATATTTCCAAATCCATTTGAAACGTTTGCCCAATGAATGTTTCATCAATAATTATTTCCATGAAGGATTGCAAGCATGGGAAGCAAATTTAGATATCCAGCCAGTTTTTAACCATAACAAAGCAGTTTCTTATATGTGTGCTTCTTTTTCCAAGTCGGAAGATGAGACATCACAGGCCATGAAACAAGCTGCTAGAGAAGCAATCCAACAGAATTTAAACATCTATGAGCAAATGAAAGCAATTGTCAGGGCTTATATCACAAAACGTGAATGCTCAGTTCAGGAGGCAGTGTACCACATAATGCCTGAACTTTGGCTGAGGAAAACCTTTCCCAGAATAATTTTTGCTAATAGTAATTTGCCGGATAAAAGGTTTAAGGTATGTTTAAGTGAGGAAGAAGTGAAAGAACTGCCTGTGGATAGTGTTGATGTTTATAAGAGAAATATGTTAGATAGATACATGGATCGTCCAACCAGGAGTTTTAAGCAAGGCAAATATCGCATAATAGATGCACTATGTTATGCTGAATTTCTGTCTCACTATTATGTCGTTGCAACGGAAAGCATAGATTTTAATGATAGTCAACCAGAAATTTTGCAGGAAATTCGTTAAAGAAAATCATGATGGCTGTATTTATCCTCTTAATATTCCACTAATGTCGTCGGACAAAGAAGAATTAAAATGCAGAAAAGTTAAAGCACTTCTTCGATACCATGTTCCCAACAAGAAGAAACATCCTGAGGGAGAGTGTGTTAAACTAACAAGATGATCTCATGCATCTACGTCGGTGTATTTTTAAAGATAATGGACCCCGCGACTTTTGCCATCCACAGCCCCGACCAGACATTGACATACCACCCCTAGCGCGAGCCCTCGCTAAATGCTATAGTACAAACATTCTGCTTGTGGGTATTTAAAGAACGACGCATTTCAACCCAATTTTAACTTAAAGCGCATGCGCCCATTTTTAAAACAATAGGTTACGTGAGATATCTTCTTATTAGCTTAACTGTATGGGGATATGCACACCATTTTCTTTTTATGTTCTACCCCTTCAGAAATGAAGATGCTTTAAAAGACGCATCGACAGGTAGTTACATGGAAAAGCTTTGCGACTCTGATGTTCTAACCACAGTTGATACCAATAAGCAAAAATTTGAACCTTTTGCAGAACTTGCTGATGTTGCTTTGTTTAATTTGCATTCAAATTTGTCAAAAAGTCAAGATTCTCATATTCAGCTGGAAAATGATAACATATCAGATATGTTAGGCACTAAAACAGCTTTATTAAATGAAGATCCTGCAGAGGATGCTGTAGTTTTTGAGAATACAAATGATATATCAGTGTTTGCATGTGCTACAATACCCGTAGTTTCTGATGATGAAATCAATTGTAAAATAAGATCATTAAATGATAAACAGCGACAGATTTTTGAAGTTTTTAACGAATGGGCCAGAGATTATGTCAAAAACCTTGGCACAATAAAACCTAAAACCATTGAACCATTCCACATATTTATAACAGGCGGTGGTGGCTGTGGTAAATCACACACATCAAAAAACTCTATATCATGTCCTGAAGAAAACATTATCATATCATGCAAAGGACTTAGAAAAGGCTAAGGTTTTAGTTTTAGCTCCTACTGGAGTTGCGGCTGTAAATGTTATACAGGCAATACCATTCATGCAGGTCTTGGAATACCAGTTGGAAATTTTTCAAAATCTGTACCAAGACTTAATGATAAAATAAGGTCCAAACTGGGGCATGCTTTATCTGAAACTTTGGTTGTCATGGTTGATGAAATTTCTGTGGTATAACATGATGCTACTGTATATTCATCTGAGGCTTTCTGAAATATTCGGAACTACAGAGGACAAACCATTCGCTGGTATCTCAGTAATAGTTTTTGGCGATTTTTATCAATTGTCACCAATTAATGCGCGACCTATATTTGCTGACTACAAAGACCCAATTTTGAACATTTCTCCACTTTGGAGACTGTTTAGAAGGTCTGAATTAACAGAAGTGATGCGACAAAAAGGTGACACTGTTTTCATCGAACTTCTCAATAAGATAAGAGTAGGTTATGTTGATGAAACAACAGAAGAACCGTTAAAAAGCAGGTTCATAAATGCTGATAATCCAGGTTATCCTGTAAATTCAACTCATGTATGGGCTGGAAATGCTCCGTTACTTGCCATAACAAAAAGATGCTGGATAATGTTAGCACTGTACCATACTCACTTCCAGCAAAGGATATTTTACCAAAGAATGTGGCTAATTCATTAATAGAAAAAGCACTTGATCGAAATCAAATACAAACAGGTGGGTTAGATAAAAAATCTTGAGTTGAAAGTTGGCACCAAGATTATGCTCACATCTAATCTTGATACATTAGATAAATTAACCAATGGTCAGATGGGTACAGTTTTCAGCTTTAAGACTAATAATCAAAGAGTATCTTTGATTTACATTAAATTTGAAGATGAAGCAGCTGGACAAAAATTAATAAAAACTGACCCATATACAAGAAATAATAAAGTTGTACCTATTGACAAAGTTGAGGCAAGCATCAGAATCCATCCAAACAAACCTTATTCTCTAGTCATTGTGAGAACACAGTTTCCCCCTAATGATAGCTTATGCATGTTCTATACACAAAGTTCAAGGAAAACAGTTTGAAGAAATTGTTGTGAGCTTTGAGTTAGAAAAACAAATTAATTATGGTCAAATATATGTGGCACTGAGTTACATCCTTAAAGGGTTTATACTTATTTGGACTTTATACACGCAAAGCTATTCGTGCTAACCCAAGTGCTGACCCATACCCAAGAGTCACTGCAGAATATCAGCTTTTAAGAGAGAAGTATCAACTTCAGCCCGTAGAAAATTATTGTAATGATTTAGCAGATGGTACTTTAACTTTTACTTTGTTGAATGCCCGTTCTTTAAGAAAACATGCCATACAGAAACACAAATTGAGGAGGATGCTAATACTAGTGAAATCTCAAATATTCTAAATGATTTTAATGTTTTACACAGCAAAGATAATATATATCTAATAAATATTGCAGTTTATGTTGTTGCTTTAAAAACACAGTTCAGTTACAGTACAATTGTGTACCTTGTGCAATGTTCTTGCAGATTAAAAAAAAGTACTTTTCTGACTGATCCATTGAATGTGTTGCTTTTATATAGGAAGGGCAGTATGAGTATGACACACTTCTTGTACTTGATATCTCATTTTTTATCTTTTTCTAGTGATAATATTCATGTAGTTTTGGGAGATTTTAATTTAAATGCACTTATGTCAAATTTAAGTCTGGAAAGTGCCTTGGAAAATTATACTATGATTGTCAATGAGCCAACTCATTTATCAGGGTCTTGACAATGTATATGTCAAAAAAGACTTGCTAGAAAAACTAAAATTCCAGCTTTCTCATAAAATTGCATTGTAACCTGTTTTTTTTTGTTTTTGTTTTTGCTTTTGCTTTTACTTTTTCTTAATAGGGCGAAATTTTGAACTCTCTATGCGTGAAAAATAGAGTTTAAATATGACTTCCAGTCACCAGTAAAGTGAAAGCTGATTGCAGTAGACCATTCTCTCTTTGAGTGGATGAAAGTAAAATGCAAAAAATTGTAGACATATTAATATTTATTAATAATTATGTTGTAGCTTGAGTGTAGCTTGAGTGTACTTTGATACATGTTTCTAAACAATGCACCAATATTTAAAAGCATTTTTTTTTAATATTGTCATTTTTTGTGTGCTCAAGCAACTTACCATTTTGTTTAACAACTATTTCTGCTATTACCATACTTATAAACTGTATGTTGCAGGTTATCTGTATTTTATCTTAATGTTGTACACACAAATGAAACATGTGATTGGATGTTTGATGCAGCCATCAAGAGTTTGATCCGCTACAAGGTTTTCTGGCCATGGACTAAGCTGTAAATGATATTATATTCCCACTCTTTGGAAAATTAATTATCGTCCTATGGTTACTAGAAATGTGTCTGTTTTTGAACAATGAACGAGACGAAAAGAAAAAGTTTCACAAGAGAAATTGAATTTGCTAAGACTTTAAAGGGATTCCATGATGAAAAATTATATTTGGATCTTTGATGTAGCTTGGAAAATGACGAAAGAAACTTTTTAAATTTTTGAAAAAGCTCTCTTTGTTCTCAAGATTTCGCTATTTTTGTGTTTCTGAAATTGTGATGTCATAAGTAAGTAACAAAAAATGCTGACAAAGTCTTTTCCTTATAAATTCGCAGAAAATAATGGAAATGCTTTAAAACCTTACAATTTCGAAGCCATTTATCAAAGCAATCGATAAATTAAAAAATAAAATCCATAATGACTCCCAAAACCATATAGCGGAACCTACAAATTTTTGCTGACTTACTTATTACATCACAATTTAGCCTGATTCCACAAAAATAAGACTAATTTTCAGATATAAAAACTGCAATATCTCGAGAACGAAATAAGCTGTTTCAAAATTTTAAAAAGCTTCTTTCATCATTCTTCAAGCTCTATCAAATATCCAAATATCATTTTTCATCATGGAATCCCTTTAATATGTCGTCCTGAAGTAAAGCTAAAATAAATGCTAGAAGCGAGGTCTACCTGCTAGTGATGTGAGTTGAAACTGTTTCTCAATTTTATAAATTCAACTTGTAAATATTGCCATTTTCTATTATGTTACAGTAGTCTCTGTGTTGATTTTTTAATGATTTTTTATGCGTGTATTTACATAAAAAATAACTCATCTGAATCTTTCTTTGTGTGGGTTTTTGCATTTTTATTTTATTTTAAAATAAAGGGGTTTTTTTCAGGCAAAACTTGAAACACTTACTTTCATTACATATGTTTATAACTTACTTTCACTTGCAATCGATTGCGTCAAACGGAGCATATGGATTCTTCATGGAAACTACATTTAACATAAGACGATGTTATTCAAGCTGAAACAAGTCATGTAAGTTCATTGATTTTTGACTTCGTCGACGACACCCTATTCGGTAAGCTGTATACGATAGACATCGGAATCCGCTGTCCAGCGGAGACCGATAATTATCGGTTTCCGCTGGTGCTCTACAGCTCCAGAGCTAGCGGAGTGCGATAATTATCGACTGCAGTTTCGTTTCCTAACAATCCGTGCAGCGATTCCAACTTTTGATGCAGCTGCTTTCAAAATGGCGAACAATGTTGTTGTGGACGTGTGGAATAGAATAACAACAAAGCAATAATTTCTTTGGTCGCGAAGTTTTGCCTGATGAAGAATGGTTTTCACAATGCAGATTTGA
>JAYJMG010135526.1:0-13613 GCA_036873935.1 Stomotoca atra
CTAGGAAACTCCATGAAAGTTTTGAAACAACTTTTGATTAAGCATTCCTGAATTTATTATTGCTCATGCTCTGCGTGTATGAAAATATTTGCAAAGCTTTTATTCAGCATTATAGTTTAACATAGATTGAAGACTTCATAATTTAATCAATCAAAAATTGATATATATTTTGCTGTTATCAAAGTACAGATGTCCAGCCAATAGAACTCAATAACTTTGTTAACTTTCTAGACAGTTCACCCAGAAAGCACATCATAGTCAAACGACGTTGCAGAAACGTTCTAGCAACGTCTTTTGACTATGATGTGCCCGCTGGTCACTTTCTATTGGGATTTTGAGTGCAATCATTAGAAAAGCGCTATCAGCCAATCAGATTTCCAGGCCAAAATCATATTAGTACACATAGAGATTTTTTCCGTGCAATCTGCCTCTCGTTTCTTCGAAGCTCCTGGGGGAGTAGAGACTAGAGCTAGATCTCCAGGCTATAACCTAATACCAGGTACATCCGACTGGCAGAGGAAAGAGTTTATATCCCCCTTTCTGCCGTAAATTATTGAAATGTTTTACATAAATTTTAAAGGTTGTTTTTCATTCCTAGTCACATGGAAAAGACCTGATGAAAAACATAATTTCTCTAAACTCTATCAGTTATGGCATCAGTTGGCAAGCACAGTAAGTAAACAAGGTTGCGGAAGCCTTTTGCTCATTTTGGAGGGTTCCAAGATTGTCTTAAAAAACATGAAGTGGGATCAAGAATTGTTTATGATTTTAACAATGGTTCGCTTGATATTGCTCCTGATCGCAATCTCTTTCCCATTTTTGATGACATGACTAAGGCCTTGGGAAAGAGGTTTCCACTAATTGATTATTCTAGATTGACGGTTAACAGAATCCGGGCACTTATTCGAGTCATTTCGGTATCATAACAAAATTAGGATTTTGCGTAAAATTGAAATTCCATCACAAAGAGGCAAGAGAGCTAAGAACCCTGGCTATAAAACACCATGTTAAATTTTATTGGAGGGTGACGTTTAATTGAGGGTGACGTTTAATTTTAAAGGAAGGCTGACGTTTATTTCAAGGTAGAAGTTTCTTTCAAAACTGACAAGAAATAAAAACGTATATAGATAACTAACAAAAACTACATCAAAGAGAGGCTACTAAAGGTTAATGAAAGTTCTATGTCAATATCTTCAGCATCAATTGTTTCAAACCTTCGTAGGCCCCCTGCACAACTAATTCTTTATTTGTTATAGCGTTACAGAGGGCAGTATTTGCTAGAAGGAATCGCACAAGAAATAGCCAGTAATCTCATCCGCCCTTAACCTTGTAAGCGAGCGATAATGATACGAGTTAATTGTACTTCTGGTTAGTTTAGGGCTTATACACATTTGTAAGAATTTTTTGCTGGGTTACGCATCTCCAAGACTATTCTGTGGAAATTAAACACTATCGCTTAGTTTCTATGTCGCTTCATTATTGGAGAAAAAAGCTACCTTTTCTTTTTGGACCAAATGTTATAAATCTTTTGTCTGAGTTTTCCAGTAAAATATGTTTTGACAATCATGGTGAAGTCATAATGAATATTGGCGAAAAAGGGTAGGCATTTTTTGAAAATGCAAATATAGGGCATCGTAAGAAATGATAGTGGAATCCCAATTTTAACTGCCGATATTTTGCGTTAGTAGCTATGGAGGGAATGCGCCTTCACAGCAAAGTCATTTTGAACCTTTGAATCTTCTTCATCGTCAAAACAATAATGTTTGTGGAACGTGTAGTGGTACGTGTTTTAGCAAAATTCGCGAAAGAGTAATTTTAGGAGAATTTCAGAATTGATAAAAAAAATACTGAAAAAAACTGGGTTGATTGAGGCAAGCTGATGAGTCTATGGAAATTGAAAATGATGCAAATCTCACTTTTCTCGTCTACTTTCTTTAACACACGAAACTAAAAAGTGTAGTGCTTGTTGTGTATTTCTGGAGCATAACAGAATCTTTTTTCTAAACTAATTCAGATTCAGAGCTACAAAGCTTAACTAGTAAAAATGTTCAAATCGTCAATATGGAACCGAATATTGCGAGAGCTGCAAAAAAATAGAAACTTATGTAGAATGATATGTGTTTTGATGTTTTTCAATATCACATGCGTTTGACTTGCGTTTACTCTAAAAATTTTACAACCCCCCGCTCTTATTCGGACCCCCCCCCCCCGCTAATTAATTTTGCTAAATTATTTTCAAAACTTTGTTCAATTTTCTTTCTCAAAGATGAAACTTACTCATTTAGTTCATTTACGTACGTTTTATTTTCTCATCACAGCAAGGTTCATCTTAGTAGGCATTCGAAAGTAGTCAGTTTCATTCTTAGGCCTTGCCAATTTCCAACCCCCCCCGTTTATTAAAATTTGCTTCAGTGTCCAACCCCCCCGCTTATTCAAACCCCCCCATCTATTTGGAAGGTAAGAGTACAGGGCATTCAAAAAAAGCGTGAAGAGGCGCTGAGAACACGGTTGACTGATCCAATCAAATTTGTTTTCATAAAGAATCGTAAAGTTGTATTTTCCGTTCGATAATCGTTGTATCGGTATAATTGGGTAATACAACAAACCAACCTTTATGATGCAACGCTCTCAGAATCGTTCTATTCAACCAATAGAAAAAAAGCATCTATGACGAAGAGCGTTAATTCATGAAAAAAATAAACAAACTAAATTTTAGAGTGAAACCTAAAAATAATCTTTGAAAAATGTCAAATAAATGAATTCAGTGTTGAATATTGTTTTTGCCAGAAATTGATAATATTTTATCTATTCAACATCGTTCAATGAAAAAGATAACTAAACTTTTCTAATTTTTACGAGTCTGCGTTTCTGTGAAAAAACCTGTAACATTCACAAATGCATATATACACAGATACGTTTTCTATTTCGTTTTCTCCGCCAAAGGCGAGCGGTATTGAATTTTTTCTTTAAAATGTCATTATTTAATGATTTTGTTTCAAAATACGTACAAATAAGTTTGGTATTATTTATAACATGCTCTCTCCTTTTCTTTTTTACTCCTAGGGCAAAAAATCAATATATATATTGAAAAAATTACAAAAGTCCTAAGTTGTCCACAAAAAACAATTTTGGCCGAAACAAGGTGGAACCTGAATTTTTTTTAAATTTGTTTTTGCAACACAAACATACCTGTTCATTGGTATACACACTTGACTTAGAATAGTTAGCCTTTGTTCAAGTCCCAACCCGCTCACGCTCAGTAGCGTTTGCACTTTCGTACAAACATGTTTTTGACCACGTTGTAAAAAAAGCCTGGGACTGAAATTTTCTTTTCTAAAATGGCCACATGAGGCGAGGGAAAACATGTGTTGGCGAATCGAGCAACAAATAATATTTTAATGACAAAAAACCATGGATGCACTTTCATTACAAATGCAATCATTGTCATACAATCTGGACCTTGCTGCAGCGAAAATGTTGTTACAAAATTCAGGCAAAAAAGTACAGCGCAAGGAATCTTCAAAGCTTAACTTGTTTACCTCAGTTCAAAACACGAAATTATTTTTTTGCAATAAATTATTCATCCTACATTGCTTATTGATTTCGAATAAAAACCGTGCAATGCAGTGACTTCAACATGGTTACATATAATAAGCATTTTTGGATTGATTGTCACGCTGCTTTCAGAACACATCCTCCATACTTTTTTGACTGCTTATATTTACTGCGTTTTCGCAAGTTTTAAACACAGATTTGGACGAAAGTGCAAAGGCTCTACTGAGCGCAAGCGGGTTGTGTCTTGAACAAAGGCTAGGAATAGTGTGTATTGAATAATAAGTTTCTTATTTTCTAACAGCAAGCATTTGCTTGCGCCAGAAAAAAAAATACGGTAAAGCAAAGAACACAAGAAATCGATATTCTTCTACCACTAATAAAGATCCAAATTCAATATTTTTCAAACTTTTAAACTTCGATTCAAACCTTCACCATTCAATCCAATCTTTCAAAATGCAATGCAAACCTCAAAAATCAATGCATCCCTTCAAAATACATTTCAAACCTTCAAGATTCAATTCAATTTTTCAAAATACAATATAAACGTCAAAATCCAGATCCAACCCACAAAATTCAAATCAATCTTTCAAAATTCGATGCAATCTTTCAAAATTCTATTCAAACCTCAAAATTGTTTGCTTTGTGTCTGATAAATACTATCAATAAGAACATAGCACGCCTGGAGTTTTTGTTCCGGGCATGATACATTACATTAACGTTTATGTATAATGATTGAAGTTGATCAAATTCAAAATATCTTATTTTTCAAAATCTAGAAAAAGGACTGGTGTATTTCTATTGGTCGAATTTTAAGATGTCACGTGAGACGTTATTGTCTGCTTAATCAAATTCATTGTTATCGCGTGAATTCTACTATCACGTGATATGCATCAACTACTAGCTTGTTCGAGTTTTAATTTTGTTTCCGAAACTTATGTCGCAAAGAAAATTATTGCAGTGGAAAATGTTTCAATCTTCGACTACTTCACGACAAAGAGAGCGAAGAAATAACTTTAGAGTATTTTTATGTTCGTGTTTGATAACAATCGTGTTATGTCAAAGCAGTTCACGAAAGAAATACTTCTCTAAAAGGGGAACATTTTGGTCAAGGAAAGCAAGTAGAATCACGACTAAGAACTCGGAATCAGAGTGTTTACGCGAATGCTTCGTGTCTGGTGATTGTGAATCGATGAATGTTGAACATAAACCCAGTCAAAGTATTTACCTATGCCATCAATTCGACATGGCATCAAGTTCACTGTTCCTTACATTTTCGGATTTTGGCATGAATGATTTATTTACTTACTACGAATCGGAAGACCTAAGAAAGCTGAAGGAAGAACAACCAGGTTAGTATATTTTCGTATTCTATGATTAAACGTAAAATCACTTTTTATCCTTTGAGTGTTAAAATTACAATCTACTGTATCTTTGAAGATGATAGCTAAATCAATAAGAAAAACAAAAGATGAAAGAAATATCTTTAACTATTTTTGGCTATGTACCTGCTACCTATTATAATCTTAAAAATTTAGCGAGATTGGTTGTTGTGAAAACAATCAAAACTTTGACAGGCTAATTGCTAATTGCTAATTCTTAATATTTTCTCTCAACATCTGAAAATTACAGAAATCTAACAAAAACACACGGTTTGGCACAACTTTACTGTAACTATATACGGTTTCACTTGTAAAATTTGTGCGAACATTAATAGCGCAACAGCGTTAACAAGAAAAAATTGAAAACTAGAATCTGCTTGGCAGATAAAAAAATCTATTATAGGCTCCGCAAACTTGTGTACAACTTTGTTAACACAGAAAAGAAAAAAGCTCTAAATGTTTTATGATCAAACTAGGTCAATGGACTTGCACGCGCAAGTATACAAATTGGGTAGCTGATGATAAAGTTTGGAGTCTTGCCAACCACAAGGTAGAGTGCCCTAAAGGCTATGCAATCAATCAATTTGTTCTCCTAAAATATTTTGGCTATAACAAATACATTTATGATTTTACTTGCTGCAAAGTGATCTTTCCAACCAACAGAGTTCATAAGACAAGTGGGTGGCAACATGATGGACTGGGTATTATCTATTACTTGGATCGACACGACATTAATTGCAGAGAGAATTTCCTAAGTTCCTTTCAATTGGAAAAGGGAAACAATGACAACACCCGTTATATCTACGGTTGCGACACAACATTGGTTTCTAAATCAAGCCATTCAAAGAGCACATCTAAAACAGCAGAGAATCACTATTCAATTAAGCAACTTACTTTCTTAAACGTATCCTGTCCTGCCAATTATTTTGTCAGCGCATTTCGATTTAATAGATTGGAGCCTGATGTATGGAATAATTACAACTTTGAATGTTCCAAAACGTATTATCCGTAAGCCTTCATTAGACACCTGATGAATTTATTTTTTATTCGCACGTGACGCATGGAACATCGCGTGACCATGTTTATAAAGGGTGTTGAGCGGCTTAATTTGTCACAAGTCGATAATTCTCATATCGTAGGCCCGCCCACACACCCTTGTTAACAGAGAATGTGAAAACGATTTTGATGCATGGTATATATGCTAGAGAAACGCTCTATTTATTTTGAATGATGTGTATTTATTGTACGTCCTGCGTCACATAACTAGACTGACTCTACTTACTTTTATGTGAAATGAAGTGTTAGCATTAATGAAATAAATTAAGTTATTTTCGTTTAAGTCTACGAATTAGAAAATAACTGAATTTTTATGTTAGTTATTGTGCAATGATCTACGTTAGTCAAATATATGTGCAAGTGTGATTTCAAAACGACCGCGGTTTCTTGTTGATGTAATTGAAAAATCGACACAACATTAACTGCACAGAGAATTTCTTAAGATCCTCTAGACTGAAAATTGGAAAAGATGACACGATACGCTATCTCTACGATTGCGACACAACATTGGTCTAAATCCAGCTATTTGATGAGCACACTTCAAACAGCAAATACACAACGTTCTATTAAACAACTTACTTTCTTAGAAGTATCCTGTCCTGACTATTATTTTGTCAGCGCATTTCAATTTAAAATAGTGAACTCCACCTTGAATAAATACAATTTTGAATGTTTAAAAACGTATTATCCGTAAGCCTTCATCAGACACCTGCTGAATGTTTATGCTGGTTATCATGTAATCGTTTGCACTATGGTCTACGGCTTATGTTGGGCGAATAAATGTGACATAAATCAAGTCGTCGTTCTAAATTTGAAGAAATAGAACTGACTTTTCTGGGGGTATTTTGAGCTGATTTTGAAAGACTTCATATCCTTGATTTTGTATTACACCCCGTGGTAGCTCTGTTGCTTTATAGTGTGCCAGAACTTAATTATTCCTAGTGTCTGGAACGGCCGTCTATGTGAACCGTTTTAGGAGTTTTAACATTGTCTAAAGAAAAATTAAAAATATCGTGTTTTAGTCATTTCAGTATATCTTTTAAGCGTAGACAACTAAAGATTCTGCCACGTTTGATTGTTGAGCAGTCCCTTTAACTGAATATTTCCAAATAACTCCCCTTCCTTGCCATCGAAAGTTTAAAAAAGATTCTCAAGATCTTCATGTTTTTCTTCATCTCCCAGCTTTGTTTTTCGGCTAAGAATAAGCACCCGTCGGCCCCTATGAGGACCCTGTTTTCAAAATTGAAAATTCCAAAATCTTGAAAAACCGGATAGGGCTAATTGGTGCTTCATGGATTATATATGAAAAGTAGATATTTATGATAAGTAGGTGTTTATAGTAAATGTATGGATCTTTACTGAAAGGTATATTAATAATTTATTTATGTTTTTCGTACTAAATTTTGTACTCATTCAATTTCGCAATGAGGGTAATATTTCCTGCGTTTTTATTTTCGCGCAAAAACCATGAATGCATTTTTTTGATTGTATTAATTTTTGTGCATCACCACTCACATCCAATAAAAAATGGTAAAATGCTGCATATTTTATGACGTTTGCTGAAAATTTTCAACAAAGTTAATTTTCGAGACTCCATTGCATATCTTTCCGCGAACGCATGAAAATTAGTAAGAATAAGATGTGTCTACAAACAGCAGGAACCTTTTTGTTTGAAAGTATGTAGCCAAAATAATAGGTGCATACGCTGTTTATGCATGATTTACGCTGTGCACATAACCTTGTTTATGTTGACTTGTTTAAGACTTCGTTTGAAATATGTTTAGTGAATTTTAAAAACACTGAAAGAAAGTAAATGTGGTTTCATTCCCTGTTTTTGTGACCTGCATTAAATGTCACTCCTGTTAAATTGCATCAAGCTTTCCCCTTTTTCAACAGCCATGTCAAGAAGAATTTTTGAGTAATTGATATGTGTAGTGTTTTGGAGACATCATATGTGTGTGTATTTTTCACAAAGTCAGAAAACGTCTTCTGTTGTGACATTTTGTATTCCTCTCTGTTGAAACTAACCGTTTTTTCCAAATTTGAGCAAGATTTAATTCAGTATGGGTATAAAAAATATCCTATTTAAAAAAAAATCTTACAAAGCATTCTATATTAAGAACTTTATTCCTCTTATATGGACAACAAATTTATTGCTAGTTTGAGAAAATGTTACTCGAAGTAAGTTTTGTCTTTTTTTATTTAAAACAAGAATTAGAACTTTGCAGTGTATTAACAAAAATAATAGCAACAAAAACGAAAAAAACTGCCGGTGTAGACAGAAGACTTTTTGCTATTTGTCCTATGTGCTTTTGTCAAAAGTTTCAAGTCTTAACTTTCGGGACCAAACCCCCGTTTTCCCTGTTAAAAAATGACCCCAGATTCAAAATCAGCACCCTCGAATTATTCCAAGTGCAAATGTTTGAGGGGGATATTTAGGATAAACACCCAGTACCATATTAACTCCAATTGTGACGTCATCAATAGGCGTGATCCAAAACTTTGCATTTTAAACAAAGAACAAACGACATTGATGACACCTGTCAAGTTTCAAACCATAACGATGCTTTGTTTAGAAGATATTAATATTTAAAATTTTTAGTTGTTATCCAGTCTAAAATGTTCAGCGCGTCAAAGCTAAATTGACTACTTTGCGAGGAAAGAGAACTCCGACTAAACCAAAGACTACCTCGCTGCGCGGAAAGTCAAAAACAAAAAAAAACACGAAAACGGACGAATCCAAAGCCTTACCTTGCTTCGCAGAAAGTCAATAAAGAAGTTAAACAACAAGAATACAATCGTTACCACTCTCAGGAACTTTAACAAATTACACGTTGTATTCGACTTCCGTGCAGCGATTTTATTTATAGAGAGCAATTGCATGAATAATTTGATTGAAGTTGAATATTTGATTATTTTTTTGAACTTTTGATTGAAAATTTGTGAGCAAAAGTTAACACGTTTCTGCAAGAAAAAGGAAATTGGTATCATTTTTATAAAACTGGGATGTAGTTGATGTCTGTAATAACAAAAGAAAGCTACACCAACAATGTACGCTCAATTCGCTAGAGTATTCGTCAAACGTTTTACCCGCTCCCCGGAGAGTTCGAGATAGGCGATGTTTGATTGCAAACCTCAAACACTCAGCACGCGCAGAGACCTTTTGCCATATGATAGAGTAAAGCAACTACAGTACAATCTCTAGATAATGGATACATTTTGTATTCGTTATAAACATTCCATTTTTTATATTTTTACTTCATTTTAAACTTCTTTGTTTCGTTGTTTACACTAAATTTACGTTTTTGTTGACTTCCTTTATACACCCAATTCACTTTTTATGTCCATTGAAAGCGCATATATGTGTACTTAGAGAGCTTTATGGCCAAAACAAACTTAAAGCTTAGCTTTCCTTTAACTCTCCTGCTAGTTACACACTTTTTTTTATAAGAATACCTTAATTTTTGCTGAGCCTCGATATGCTTAAGAATTCTTTTATTCTAAGCTTAATATATTCTTAAACTAATCTATTTAATGACAGGGTTGTGACAATTTCTGATAATAACAAACTGGCCATATTATACTGGTGCAATCAGCTGGAAATGTACATTAGCGAATATATACAACGTTGTTATAACGTTAAGGCAACATCGTTTGACCATGATATGCTTACTTGGGTAGGTTTTCGTTTCAGTAGTTTTAAAAAAAAGCACGAGATTTTTTTTTGACATGAAATCAGTTTGAACCGAAGTTTCATTCTCAATAGTTTCTTCTTAAATTTATAATAAAAAAGTGTGTACTCGGCACAATAGCACTTAATCCAGCAGGTACTTCATGGTCAAACGACGTTTAAACAGCGTTGTATCAACGTCAGTGACGTTGTTACAACGTCGTTTGACCATGATGTGCCTGTTGGGAAGTAAGCAAGATTTTGACTTACCATAGGAATTAACGTTGAGGCACAGGAAATTCTACGCAGTCTAACACCTTTTAGATTTTAAGTTATTTACTACCAAGTGGCAACTCGTTGAGATTAGCCAAAATATTCCGGGTTTAACCAAGTATTTTTTACAATATCTTTTGAAGTGAATAACAGTCAGTTTTGCAGGTAGAAATAATTAAAAATGCATGAAAATAGAGTTAAAGAGTTCATCACATACAGCATAGAGTGTTATAAGAGTTGAAATGCACCAAACTACAGTTTTGTTTTTGTTCATCAACAAATTAAAAACGGCAAATATTCCCCTTAAAATCGGCTTTTGTCACAGTCAATCTAGGTCATGTACCGAAAACACATTATACCCCCAGCGATCAGGAGACATGTTTTTGAAACACAGTCTGTCCTAGTCTAGTTTGATAGCTGCTTGCACGGCATTAAATCGCACTAAAAGCCATGTCCTAAATCGACAGAACCGCTAAGACGATTAAAGCCCATTTTAAGACTCAGCTTATCGCTGAGGTAAAAAAGTATACGGTAATGAAGACCTTTAGGACACAAAATGTCTTTTTAAACAACGAATACTCATTGCATGCAGCATTCATTATTAAAACAAAAAAAGAAGAAGTATAAAAAATGAATTAAAACTGGAAAACAAATGAATTGAGCGACCACATTTTGAATTTTGCCACCATTTCTTTCTTGACTACTGAAGACGTCAATAAGAAATTCCAAATTTCATCTTGAATAAATTAAAAATCTGAAAACGAATGGTGTATTTGTACTGGTCGAATTTGAAGGAATCATTGTTATTACGTGAATACTACTATCACGTGATGTCTATCAACTTTTTTCAAGTTTTAAAAGTTACGAATAAACTAGGCGAGAGTCTTGTTTCCAAGACGTACGTCGCAAAGAAAATTATTGCAGTGAAAAATGTTTCAATCTTCGACTACTTCACGACAAAGAGAGCAAAGGAATAACTTTAGAGTATTTTTATGTTCGTGTTTGATAACAATCGTGTTATGTCAAAGCAGTTCACGAAAGAAATACTTCTCTATAAAGGGAACATTTTGGTCAAGGAAAGCAAGTAGAATCACGACTAAGAAATCAGAATCGGAGTGCTTACGCGAATGCTTCGTGTCTGATGATTGTGAATCGATGAATGTTGAACATAAACCCAGTCAAAGTATCTATCTATGCCATCAATTCGACATGGCATCAAGTTCACTGTTCCTTACATTCTCGAATTTTGGCATGAATGACTCATTTACTTATTACGAATCGGAAGACCTAAGGAAGCTGAAGGAAGAAGAACCAGGTTGGTACATTCTTGTATACTATGATTAAACGTAAAAGTACTTTTTATCCTTTGAGTGTTAAAATTACAGAGAATCTACTGTATCTTTGAAGATGATAGCTAAATAAGTAAAATGAGTGTGAAATTCATTATTCGAGCTTGATTCTGACAAAGAAAAACCCATCTAGCTGCTCAATGATATACGCAAAAATCTTACAAAAACACACGGTTTGGCACAATTTTATTGTAAATATATACGGTTTCACTTGTAAAATGCGTTGGATTACGAAAAATTGTGCAAACATCAATAGCGCAACAGCATTTACAAGAACAAAAGGAAAACTAGAAAAGAAGTCAATCAAGCATTAATACTACCGCAGAAGGTGGCGTACAACGACCATTTTGAATATAACACGAATCATCGAACTACAACTGAGACACCGTTAGCGCAGTTAACACCCTAGCACCTAGCACCTTTAACACCGTTCGCACCGTTCGTACCGTTAGCACTTCCGTGTGAACCAAGTTGGACAGTTTTTTGTATATATATGTATGGTTTCACCTGCAAAGTGCATAAAATTGTGAACATTTGTAAGAATATCGATAGTGCAACAAAGTTAAAAAGCAAAAAAAACAAACATCTAAAATCTTCTTGGCAGATCAAAAAATCCATTGTAGGCTCTGCAAACTTGTGTACAACTTTGTTAAAACGGAAACAGAGCTCTAAATGTTTTATGATCCCACTAGGTCAATGGACTTGCACGCACAAGTATACAAATTGGGTAACTGATGATAAAGTTTGGAGTCTTGTCTATCTCAAGGTAGAGTGCCCTAAAGACTATGCAATCAATCGATTTGTTCTCGAAAGATATGCTGGCTATCACAGCTACAGATATGCTTTTACCTGCTGCAAAGTGATCTTTCCAACCTACAGAGTTCATAACACAAGTGGGTGGCATTATGATGGACTGGGTATTATCCATTATTTGGATCGACACGACATTAACTGCAGAGATAATTTCCTAAGTTCCTTTCAATTGGAAAAAGCAAGCAATCAGACAACGCGTTATGTCTACGGTTGCGACACAACAATGGTTTCTAAATCAAGCCATTCAAAGAGCACACTTAAAACATCAGAGGTGCACTCTTCAATTATACAACTTACTTTCTTACACGTATCCTGTCCTGCCAGTTATTTTGTCAGCGCATTTCGATTTAATAGAGTGGAGTTTGATAAATGGAATAAATACAACTTTGAGTGTTCAAAAACGTATTATCCGTAAGCCTTCATTTGTAACCTTCTGTATCTTTATGCTGGTTACTGCGTAATCGTTTTCATTAATAATGCGTATGGTTTCAATAGAAATGGACTCTATCACAGTGACTTTTTAACAATTTTGCCTACTGGGTATGATTTACGGGTTAAGTTGGGAAAATATATGTGAAAAACCAAGCCGTTGTTGTGAAGGTGAATAGTAAATTGGACTATTCTGAGGGTATTTTGAGCTGATTTTGAAAGACTTTGTTTACTTGATCAAGTTTTACACCCCGTGATAGCTCTGTTACTTCACCGTGTTTTCTGTAATTCCAGGGGGCAGTGACCACTGCATTTTTTGTTGATGGTTGCTGAGCTGTCTACTCATACTTTGTTAAAATTATTTCCTTTTCCTCTTGTTCTCTATTTTTAACTATTTCAATAATATGAGCAACTAATGTCTTTTATTCTAACGGTTTAAAAACGCTTGCTTTATTTAATTATATGAGCACTAGGTGTAGGTACAGATTTCGCAATGCTGGATTAAGTGAACTTTTTTCAAGAACTTAACATTGATGAAAGGAATCACTTGAAAATTTTAAGCGAAATAGCGATATGTTTACAAGGTTAGACTTAACTTTCGTTTTTGTTTTGTTTTCATTTTACTTAACCAAGAAACCAATATAAATATTTTATTTGTACAAAAATTAATTGTAAAAATTTAGTCGGACTGGATTAGCTGCTAATTTATTTATTTTATTTTATTTGTAGCTAGATGTATATATCCGACTGTAAATAAATTGAAGAAAGAAAGAAAGGAAAAATGTCCATGACATTGAATAATGCAACCTGTAAAAAGTAAACTTTATAGTGTTTATGTTATATCGCGTACTTGCGCATATGTTAACTAGTTACTAGACTCCAACATGTCCATATTTGGCATATCATGTGATTGTCGGGCATGTTGGGTGCGCACATTTTTTGTAAACGAGTTGTGTTGAGTTGTAGAAAAACATGTGAACGAAAAATATGTAAAGAAAAACAGAAAGTCAGAAAAAGAAATTGTCTTTTTCATTCATAAAATCGCAAGATTTTACACAACCCTTTACAATTGCATCGACATCGGCATTG
>JAYJMG010135748.1:0-13590 GCA_036873935.1 Stomotoca atra
TCGCAAGCTCGGTCTGTACTTAGACCTCGGGCTATATTTCTCGGTACAGATCGAAAAAACAGTTAATATTGTATTAGTATCCATCCAATATATTCATGGAACTTTATAGGTTTAAGAATATATAATAAATTGCGAGCATAATTAAAACACAAGAACAGTACCAACAGCAACGGAAACAATCCTGTTCTTCAGCATAGTTTTAAGTGCGAGAATATACTGGCGCTTGAATTCTCCAAAATCTTTTGGCTAATTAGCAGTAAAAGAAATATATTCCGTTTGCTCATCCTTTGGAAGATTTTTATATTCTTTTGCGTTATTCTTTACAAAACACACCAATAAAAGCACTTGCATTAAAAGCACGACAACCATGTAGAAACCAGCCATGTTATTAACCATTAATTTCCAAATGCCAATTTGAATATTCACCATTTTAGAAACATATGTTAAGCAAGGTGCAGTTATAGCACCAATCGCCGAAGCTGTCCCAAGTAAAAACAGTCGATAACTTAATTTTTCTCCCGTATACACCCTTGAAACCTCTCCGATAATAGTGACAGTAATGGCGGTATGTGTGCCGGCCAGTAACTGTCCAGCCAATACTATATATGGTGAGAAGTAGATAAGGTATAACACATTCCCTAACATTGAAATGCATGTGAGAATTATTGTTATTTGACGGACGTTGTTTGTTTTGTCTGCAAAATAGCTTATACCAAATGATGAAAATATTCCAGATATTGAATAACAGGAATACGATAAACCATATAATAAACCAACATCTTCAAGCTGCATTGTGTCTTTGAAATAAAAGTACTCCGTTGGGGAGTATATCGCGACTGACATACCGTAGATATAAAAACAGTACGCAAATATTTTGAATGTAATACTTCGGTGGTAAAGCCATGTCTTGTAGTCAGTCACTTCCATTCCTACTCAATGCTAACTTTAGATGGTGTTGCAAATCTTCTCAAGTTAAGAACAGCGAGCGACACCATTAACCTTTTGCGTTAAAAACCATCCACAATCCCAATTCAAAGTGACCACTGATCTACTCTAACAATTATATAAGAAAATCCATGAAATCAGACATTTTGTCACTAGTCTTGGCCTTCGAACAAACTTCGAGTAAAATAGAGGTATAGATTGTAAAATATGGCCGAAAAACAGTTACAGAGTAACGAGTATTTTATGTCACAGATATGTTACGTCATCAATATCTTTGAAGAGTCATAACTTTTGAGTATTTGATTTTTAGGTATCAATGTTTATGTATTTTTTACTAATTTTTTAATGCTCTTATGCACTGATATTTTTTATTTTAAAATTTGACAAGTTTGAATTGTCACTCTCCACAAATCCATAATGTCAGCAATAACGTGACAACCAGGCCATTACATTTTCGATCAAAGGTGATTGGAAACCTGGGACTGTATTTAGCTCAAAAGTGAAAAATCTCAAATTTCCCTGTCTATTTCGCCATGTTTAAGTATCCTCCAAGATTATATAAAATTATGTTTTGATTCAGTTTAGGGATGAAGTCTGTGCAACATCGAAACATGTTTCTGAAAAGCTTAAAAAAGTTATAATCCTTCCACAAACTTTAGTTAATCGAATTCTAATCGGATCTTATGGAAATGAAATTCATGATGAATGACCTCAACCCAGCAAGCACATCATGAACGTTGCTACAACGTTATCGTTTGACCATGATGTGCCCGCTGGGGAGTGTGTCCACTTTGGTTTTGATAATCGGCAGATCGATTTTAAAAGTTTCTATCGACAGGTTCTTTTGGTGGTAATGTTTGAGGATTATCTGACATTTGTTCAGTTTCTTCTTGACCTCAACGTATCAAACCGACGATAAATCAATAAGAGTAGAAGGCCAAATTGGAAGAAGGCACATAAGATATTTATCTTTATCACAAGTTTCTTCCTGAAAGTAAATGCTACTTTTACTATATTTCGCGTAGCAAGGAGAGTCCAAACTCTCGCTTCTACTCTCAGAAATATTGATTTTGCCAGATAAGGGGAAAAACAGAGTATGGTATACTAAGTTGTATGTCGCAAATTGATATCGTTAAATAACACAAACGGCTGTGGATTAAACGTCTTTTTCACGGAAAAGTTCGGTTTATTTAGAAACTTAATTATTTTCATTTTTAATCACTAATTCTTTGCTAAATGAGATTAACTATTACAATTCGTATATTTATATTCCCTTTGAAAGCAGAAAAATTAATTTAATGAAATGAATAATATATGTATATATTAGAACAACAGGTGTATATGTTCCAGTATTCACATCATGGTAAAATGACGTTGTCGTAAAGTACTAAAATATATGTATATTAACCGTGCTGTGCAAAACAAGAGAAAAATCCTGCACGGAGCAGTAGGTCTATGAGGTTAACTTTTATTCTTAGGTTTAAAACTACTAGACACAGGGGAATGAAACTTTGTGATTTTGAGCATTTATTACTTGTTTTTTTTATAGCACTCAAAGTATATAGATGATGATAAAATGATTGGTTATCTTCTTAACCCTATTGCAAAACATACTGTCAAAAATAACGTTGATAAGGACAACAGTAGCATATAGAAACCAGGCATGTTAGTAAGCATTAACTTCCAATGGCCGATTTTTACATTAACCATTTTGCAGAAATATGTAAGGCAAGGTGCTGATATGGTTCCAATTGAACCTAATAACGCGCCCAACGATATTCTCTTCGTCAGTGCATCCTTTTCATACATTCTAGAAAGTAAGAATATGTTGATTAAAAACGATTTGATTCAACTCTAATACCTATTACCACTCATTTCACTTCATCAATTAAGCCCATCCCCCCCTCCTCCCCTCCCCCCAATAAGCACACCCTTTACAACCCTAACAATTATTAGATCGAATGGTTGCGGTAATAACTAACAGCAAGTGATGAAACAACTCCAGATGAGCAAAGCTTGCCGAGGAAAGTCCATTAAAGGCGTCTGGGTTTCCAACTTCCATGGTATCCTTGAAGTAAAAATATTCTGTTTGCAAGACAAAGACAAAGACACTCCATTAACGTAGAAAGCCGGCAAATATACCTTATACGTCATACTGCGGTGGTGTAACCAAGTCTCGAAGTCTGTGCAACTCATCATGTGTAATTTCTTTCAAAATTTGCTGCCATATTCATTATTTCATTTATGTGATATTTTGCCATAATTTTTATTCTAATTTATATTTTATTCTCATTGTTGTCAAATTGTGCGATAATTGGGTTCCAATTACAGTGAAACCTTCTTATAGCGGACATCCTTTAGAGCGGATTCCTCTCTACAACGGACACTTTTCTCAGGAACGAATGAAATGACAGTCAAACTCTCATAACAAAACCTCTATGAAGCGGACACTTTATAGCGGACACCTCTTTATAGCGGACGTCATTCCAAGGTCCCAATTGACATTACCCCCGAACTGACCTCTCTATAGCGGACACACCCTACAATGGGTCATATGAAACAATTCTTGTAAGAAGTTTGTCTATATTTTACCTGAGACAATGTTTTACATTTTTTTTCGTGTAGACGATGACATCACTGTAAAAGATTTTATTACCTTTGATGATAATCTGACAACATCGACCTGTCAAATAAATACCGACATGATAGACTGGTGACAACAAGCTCGAGAAGAAGCTATTCAAAACGTTTTACCAGAAGTCTCTGGTAGTAGCCATACTGAAAACGAAGTTGATTCAGACGACGACGAAGAGGAAAACATTCCTCGGCAACTTTCTTCACCACAAGCGTTGCAACATTCGGACGAACTGCTAGATTTTTCCATCAATCAAAACAATGAAATTCTCACAGGGCTGATTTCCGAAGTAATTGACAAAGTTCAAAATATTAAATTCTCTTCGAGACAAAGCAATATCTCAAAGATTTTTGTGAAGTCTTGAGTCCGTTTTACTTTTTTGAATAAAAGATACCGACCTCCTGACACACTTTGGGGTTGATTTCACTATACCCTAACACCTCGGAGCAGGTTTTTGAAACAGAATAAGCCACTTTGGGAAGAACCTCGATGTAGCGGACACCTCTCTATAGCGGACACTTTTTTGAGGTCCCGATGGTGTCCGCTATAGAGAGGTTTCACTGTATTATGATGTTTTCACAAACTTGTACTGGGATTTTTTTAAATTGCGTTGCTATCGATAATTGATTTGACAATAACATTTCCAGTTGAATACCAATTATGAAACAAATAATATTGAAAATTCATGGCCACACAATGCTGTAGAAACATACAGAAAAAGTATTGCAGATTAACCACACTTTAAGTTGATAGCTCGTCAAATGTGAACAATCAAACAAGATTTTAACAATCGCGTAGAACGTGCAAAATCGAGGAGGAAAATACTTAAAATGCAGGAAAATATCTATTCTAAGGTACCGAATAAACGGGGGTGGGAATAATCGGGGGGGGGGGGGAATATTTTGGAAAATCAAGAATCAGGGGCGTTGGAATAAACGGGGGGGTAGAAAATAGAAAACATTAGTTTTTAAAGTTTTTGTTGTTATTACCTGTGTTTCAGCTTTAGCTACAAACGTATTACTTATGTGTTAATACTAATTCGTTTTTGCGTTTTTATACGCTGTTTCTAGTTGGTTTATTACAAATAGATAATCTAGAGAGCAAAACATAAAGTATATTTGTAAGAATTGCAAAAAAACATGCTCACTTTCACATAAGATTCTCTAAATCGTGAAATCAGCACCCTCGAATTGCTTAAGGTGCAAATTTTCAAGAAAAATGGAGCATTGCTAATTTTGAGCCCAAGTTGGGTCCCCGAACCCCCACTTTTTGGCCTATTTCAAACAAGAAAAGAGTAAAAACTCCCACAAATTTACCCAAATCGTGACGTCATCAATGGGCTTGGTCTCAATTTATATCTTTCAGACTAAGAACTAACAATAGTGATGGCTCCCCAAAAGTTTCAGTCTGTCACAATACTTCCGCAGCTGTACGCGCCGTCTTCCTTTCGCACGACAAGTTTGCGGACGCTGAGGTAATAACGCTCGATTGGGTTCCAAAAAAAAAAAGACCCGGAATCAAAGGCTTTCTGGCTAAAAGCCGGAATCCAAAAATATTTCAGCACAAAGGAATGAGTAACCTCGGACTTACGGCAGATTTTTAGCGCGAATTCGTCCGATACGAATTTTTGGCGTGTTTTGATTGGCTAGCGAAATTTTTCGCTGCGAAAAATAATTCGAGAGAATAATTCGTCTAGTGGAGATCCGCCTTTACGCCTGATTAAAAATTAACATTATGCTGGTCATGTGCAGATGAGTATAGAATACGCATTTTACAAGTCAGAATACAAGTGCAATCGGTTTCCATTCACTAATTCACGCATTTTTCCCGATTCTCATAAATTTTCAGTTTGAAACAAAAGATGACAGCACAAACAAAAACGTAGGCAAAAAATAGCATTCAAACAAACACAAATTCACATCAAATTTAAATCAAACCTAGAAATGTGCTTGATCAACCACTATGTAAAATGTTCGTACAAAATTAAATGTATAACTCGTTATCTTCAAGGAGTCGAAAACCATATGGCAACAGAGCATCTATTTTTCCATCAAGAAAAAATAAGAAGCTGCTTTGTTACATCACACAACAATTTCAAAAATACAAAATCAGCGCGTCAAATAAAAATCAGTGCATCAAACCATGAACCAACTTTTACATGGTCTTTATCTGTATTACCTAAGTCCAGCCATATAAACAAAGCTTTCAAAAAATCTGTGACTGTATTGATGATTGCAAAGACAGAGAATAGACAACGACAGACTCCGCCATATATTAAAAGTTATAGCTGCTTGGTGCACTCAAGTTTTATTTTTTTACATAAGTGAATCGGGAAAACTGTTCGATGCCGTCGATTTCATCGATCCTTTTCGGCTCGTCATTACCATAAACAGAAAGAGACGAATCGCACTGGGAACGATGTTGGTATGATAGGTAGAGCATTTCAAAGTTTTCAAAAGATTTAAGGGTGAGTATAATTGACTGGTTTAAACTTTTTAACGATAAATGATATCAGCAAATTTGATAAGAAGAACCCCGGCGTAGCTGTGAATATTAAAGGATCGTTCAAAAAAACTGTTGGTATATACTGCGACGAACAGTTATCTACAAATTCGAAGTTAGTGAAGAAAAGATTTCATCCAGAAAAATGAGTCACTACATATTTGTGAAAGACATATCTCCGTTATTAACAAACAATGATCACCATTCAAGGATTCTATAAAAAAAGAGTAAGGGACGAACATTGTAAGATTTGTATAGACCACGAAGCGTGTAAGGTCAACAACAACATGATTGCGGAGAAAGACAGTAGATCAGATATCAGGATGGTCATAGACAGCTCGTGATACCATTTACATTATATTCAGATGCAGATTTCCTTTGGCACTATATCAAAAAAACATAAAAAAATCACATACATAAAAGATCACCTTCGCAAAATTGTCTGACGCTTTAACCAGAGCAGCCAAATGTTAAGTTATATTTCTGTAATAAAAGTATAGATACGAGTTTTGTAATTTCATCAATAAATTTCTCTAACGAAGCCATGCTGTCCTCAGTAATGAATCCCGCCAAAGCTGCTCAAAATTTACGCGTTAGAGACTTGAATGCTTGAATAGCTTGGATGGTACCCAAACCTCTTTAACTGACGGGGGAGAGCAGCAGCAAATCTTGCTTATAACTTAAAATTCACACCTTGATAAATTACATGTAGTATTTCTTCTGATTTTTTTAGCAATAAAGGACGGTCAGAAAAACTAACAACCTTTATTACTTCTGTTTGATAATTCAAAAACCGGAAACGAAAAGTCAGTTTCATTTTCAATTTTTCGATTCGGTTTTTGGACATAAAAAAGGATAGAAGCATGTCATTTTTCGTTTTACTATTTCAACATGAAAAACGAAAAAAAAAAAATGAATGGGCGAAAGGTAAACGGATAACGGATATTATCATTATTATTATCTAATCTTTTCTTGAAGATAAACATTTCAGTATACACTCTTTTTTTTATAAACAACTAAGGTTAGGGTCCAGTACTCAAAGTTGGTTATGATTTCAAGATTTTCAGTACTAAAAGTTGCTTAATAGCTGCTTAGTTTCTGACAAATTTTACTGCAAATGGAAAATTTTTATAAACATGGTCTATATAATCATTAATCATACTGTATCACTTTTTTAAATTCACTATTATTTCAATAATTACTTGGTTGCTAATACCAACAAAGTCGAGTATGGAAAGTTGCTTAAGATTTTAGCTGTTCAGTACTGGTTGCTTATTAACTGGTTGCTTATAAAAAAAAGAGTGTAGTACAAAAGTATATAAACTACTGTTAATCACATGCGTCCTCTCTTTTAGGTTTATGTAAGACTGATGAGATGAATGAAATAATTAAAATCTAGATACTCAACATTCAATGTGCAAACATTAGTAACTGTGTTTTAAATGTAAATATTAATCAAAGTTTTGGCTTCAAAACCAAAAAGGCGAAGAATAATTTACGATTCTAACGACGAATAAACTTCTTCTTGAATGTTCGTTTAGTTATTGGTACAACTTTTTTTGTTCGAAAGCATTGTTATAACACATTGGGAGAATTTAAGAGTTTAAATTATATTGTTCCTTTTGTTTTTAATTTTCGACTTCCTACAACCCTGGGCATACATTTTCGCACTCTACGGGATTTTAGCCTTTTTCCAGCTCTCAGACGGTTTGTCATAAAAAGTCTGTAAGTCAGAATTGGTAGGAGAGCGTCGTTTCATGAGGATTGGTGTTAAGGCTCAGTTCCAAATGAAAGGACTCAGCTCAAAAAACGCAAACGTTGTTCATTGAACGGGTGCTCAATCTCGTGTTCTGGCTCAATTATGGTAACTTTTTGGATATTCTGGGTCCAACTCCTTAAATAACCGTGGTTCAAGGTAAGAGAGAGTCTGGTACCTAAGCTCTTAAGTCCATTGGTAAAATAAAAAAGTAAACTAAAAAAGTTTGAACTCTCTTGCTTCTTATGAAAAATGTATGAACTACTTGTGGCACGTTATTCTTCGATTCTGCGCACTAGTGCCAATATATTTTGACCAGGATTGTAGTTTCTTTGAAAAGTGTTCGAAATCGAAATACAAAGCCCGAGGTCTCTTAGTACATGTCGAGCGTACGTACAAGTACACAAACAGCAGGACGGCTAAATGGAGAGTTACGAAACATAGGGAGTTACGGATTGTGACGTCATAATTGGAGAGTTACGGAAACATGACGGCACAAATTTTTTTTATTTAACAATTTTTAATGATTCTTTACTAAGCTTTTCCGATAAGAAATAGAGAGTTACCGTAACTCTCCACTCAAAATAGAGAAATAAGCGTTATTGACTTTCGGCGGTAGCAAGAAAGGCTTTGGTTTCCTCCGAGTTCGTGTATTTTTTTTTCAAACATCAGTCAAATTAGCTTTGACAAGCTGAATATTTTAGACTGGATACCAACAAAAAACTTAAAATCTCAATATCTCCCAAACGAAGAATCCTTTAAATCAAGTTCTTTGTCTGGAATGCAAAAATTTTGGACACGCTTATTGATGACGTCACAATTTGGGCAATTTTGGTACTTGACGTTTATCCTTGATATCTCCACAGCAAAGCATTGTTAAGCCACCAAACTTGGCAGGTGGCACGAGTTTCAGAAGACCTTTGACAATGAAGTAAAATGTTGTGATCACGCCTATTAATGACGTAATAATTAGGCCCAAAATGCTCCGATCAATTCGTGGATGCTGATTTCAAATCTGCGGTTCATTTTTCGAAATTTGCTCATTGGGGTTTGGGCCCATTTTTGGGTCAAAATTTAGCAATGTTCCATTTTTCTTGGAAATTTGCACACAGAACAATTCGAGGGTCAGCACGGGAGTTCGGACCTACTTTTGGGGAAAAAATTGAAAATGCTTCGTATTTCTTTTGGGTCTTAAAATTAAGTCATATCCTTTGACCAAGAAGCATGAAACCAAAAGCAGAAAGTCTTCTGCCCGCCTAGGACAGTTTTTTTTAATTTACTACGTTACTAGTTACTATTTTCTTGCCTCTATTTTTCACATTATCATTCACCTAGGAAGTTTTGAAGAGTTAATTAACTACGTTACTTGAATTTATAATTTAGGAGTTCTCGTGGTTCTTGTTGAACTTGTAGTTGTTGTTTTCATATTTTTGTTTATATATGGAGAGATGGATTACGAAGCTGTTAACGATTAAGCAAAAAGCGTTCTTCTTAGTGATAGTAGTATAATATTTACCGTGGAAAAAAATTACAAAATGCTCATTTAATAAGTAAATGAAAATGTAAACGATGCAAATTAAAAAAAATAATTTGAATGACTGGTGCTTTGAGAAGTTATCGGAAAATCTTATCAAAAAGAAAATTTTCTTTAGCTTTTTTCATACCGTCGTTTTTAAAATCCATTTCCCTGCCTGCTCGAATTCTTTCTTTGTTTTGAATATTCGATCGAACGGTACATGAATGTCACGTGCAAACTTCTACCTGATAAATTCAATTAAAATATAGTAATAACAACATAGTAACACAACTCTCCATTTCAAAGAGGGAACAGCTAATTTTCTTAATTTTCTTAATTTCTTAAAAAGCTAAGTGGGAGTTACGGTGAAATGGGCGTGGTCATTAAAATTGTTAAAAAAGAAATTTATGACGTCACATTTCCGTAACTCTCCAACTATGGCGTGACAATCCGTTACTCTCCATGTTTCGTAACTCTCCACTTAGACGAACAGCAGAAACAGTCAGTACCCCGATAATACTGATCACTCTAATGGTGAGTTAAAATTGAAGCTTTTCGGAATTGCCTAAGCGTTGGCTTCAACCATCAATCAAGTTGCACTGAACTCCCGTTAACTCGAAACTCCAAAAGAGTTTGATTTAGGCAAAGATCCCGTTAAATCAAATCCATGCAAAACTGACGTATTAGCTCAAATTAGGCCAAGGTAAATTGACTTTCTGTTATGCGTGCCCAGGTCAAAAACCCAATGCGCAACGCGTTCTTTTTAAGAAAAAATGCGAACGTGAGGTGGTTTTTATGAACGAAAAAAGTCAAACGCGCCAACTTTTTCACATTTTTTATCCCATTAGAAAACAGCCATTGTTAACTTATTTGCATAATAACTGAAACCAATACCAACAGATTACTGTGTCATCGGCTCGGCTACCACAATGCTCGCAAACTAGAATTGATAATGGCAGGATATGTAGGTATAGGTTGTGGTCATTGTTGAGAAGAGAAAAAAAGCACAAACGCGCTTATTTGGGTATAAAAACGACAAATGCGCCAAAAAAATACGAAAACGCGCGGACACGCATAATAGAAAATAAATTTACTTTGGCCTTAGGATGGTTTTTTCTTCATTTATTGAGTCTTTTGTTTTCCTTTTCCCGGAAAAGACTTAATCTTGGCGACGAAGAGGGCTGAATATATCCGGAAAAGCAAAATTTGTGTTACGACAAGAATTAATCAAAATGAAAGAAAGTTAAATTTTGTCAATTTTTCTGAGTAAAGATTCGAGTTATCCGAAGAAATTAGCCGAAAGAATACTAAAAATCGTTCAAGATAGCGAATTAATGAGTGAATTTTACAAATATTACTTTTTCCAGCTCAGACGGTTTGTCATATTATTAGAGAAGGTTAAACGGTCCGACAAAAACTATTTTGAGATAATAAAAGTTCTGAGTTACTGGGAGATAACTGTATTTATATCTTAGAAGTTTTAGAAACATAGCAACATAGAGATTACTAAGGTATATAATGAATTTAATTACAGATGATATAAACTTGCTGAAACATTGATGATTCTGGTGAAAATATTCGTAAAAATCAATTCTTGTTTTATTTCTTTGTCAGAGATAAAACGACATTATAACATGTAAAAAATTGTAACCCGAAGCTAGAAAAATATGTTAGCTATAACTTCTCGTAAAACATGAATTGTCTCCTGTTATTGGTCAGTTGCAATCAAAATTTAAGGTAAAAACTTTAAGGAACGATGACACTACCCTTCGAAAGAGATTGACTTGTTTTAAATCGAAATGAAAGCATATAGACATGATCATGCATTTCAGCACAAACAATCGTTAACAAAAGAGAGTTGGAAATATATTTTAATACGCTTTTTCACAAGAGTTAATTTTAGAGTTGTCCTCATGTATCCTTTTTTGTTTACATTCAGCTATATCCTATCCACCTCCAGCACAACCAGCTAAACAGCCTAGTACCTCCAAACAGCAATGAATGCATACGCAAAAAGCTGAACACGCATCAGAACAACAGCTACTGCTACCATCTTCATTTACGTCTGGCATTTCAATTGGTTGTACCGCTGGAACTGGGCTAGCATCAACATACACGACGTTTCCATTCATGGGACCAAGTTGATATACATTGGCCGCCATAGCTAGCAAAATTACATACACGCGCCAAAATGGATAAATTATGATTTGGATTTCTTCGAAAGAATCTAAATTAAACAATTAAGACAACAACAATTACAGCCAGCAACTAAACCTAACCCGTTTATTGTGTGATCAGTACCCCATGAGAATCCAGAAATGAAAGTCAAATAAAGGAACCACCAAAGGGGTGTTGGAAATGTACAAATATTCTCCTGAAAAAGATAACATAATGGCACAATTAACCGAACAAATTAAAAAAAAATCAGACAACTAATGAAGGTTTAAAAGAGATCATGTGAGAAAACTTGAGTCAACCATATTATAGCTACGTCGCAGAAAAATGTTTTAGTTTTTTATTATTCATCTGTGTAGTCTTACAAACTATTGCTCTGTTGACACATCATTGCTAACATAAGTTCAAATAATGTAGCAAATTTATCAAAAGAATGTCGCTAACAAACACTTATGTTCTGATGTTAATTGAGATAAAAAGAAAAAGTTTGCACCAATGACCTATTTTTTCTTGGTTGAAAAATAACTTTCAACAAATAATTTTGCTACTTTTCATCGATCAAGAGGGGAATAAAAATACTTTTCTATTACTATCAATGTTTTACAACTTTAAATAAGATTCTTAGATAAAATGATCTTAAAAACTTAGAAGCTTATGTATTTCATAACTCAGATTCTTTGTGGCATTCAAATTGAATGATTAGTTATGCTAGTCATAAAACGCGTAAAAGTTTTTAAAAGTTCGTCTTCAACCAAATGTGATTCAGTCTGTTAATAAAATACGTTTTGAACACAGCGTTTCTTGTTGTTTGTTTGTTTGTTTGTTTGTTTTGTTTGTCGTAAATTCGCATCAATTTTTAAGAAAGCAAATTTAGGCAAAACAGGTTGTTATTGTATTTCCCCATGGTAACGGGAGGTTAATGCCCAAGTTGGACGGGGTCCAGAGGCTAGAAAGAAATGGCCAAGAAATTCAGTACATTTACTCTACGCACTGGAGGAAAATAAGGACTATATTAAAAAATATTAATGTGCCGTTACTACCATTCTCACAAAAAGACAAATCGAAAAAATCGAAAAAATCCCCCCTCCCCAATAGCAGTGTTGTCAGAGATAACAGCACCACTTGGCTTAAAGGTTTGCAGCAGCAACATTGATTATGGAGGGAGGGGGGGATTATCTTGTTTTTAATACTTTTTTAAGGCTTTCTCAATATATTTTGTGGAAGGTTGTAGCTTAATACGCTCGATGTGCAGTTGGTAAAAGTTTACAATTACTGCTCATAATTGAAACTATTTCAATCTCAATTAAAAAAACCAAACGATGTTCGTGACATGGCCCCCTCCGGCCAATGACCGCCCATGCAAGAAATTTTTAAGACATGTTGAAGCGCTTATTTTCATTACAACCTAACTTAGCAATTACTGACAATCAAATTCTAACGAAAATCTTGCAATATTATTTGACCGTCTTACGCCTAATAAGTTGTAAAGTATTAATTTCTTACAATTTTTCTTCTGAATATTCTACCACTCTTCCAACGTTCCAAATCTGTGAAAAATTTTGTCTGTTACAAACAACATGAAACACGTCCTTTTTCAGTCCTATTTTCTTTTCTTCTCCGCTTTATATTTCTTCTGATTCAGCAACTCTTTTCTCAAAGTAAGCAATAATATTTCAAACTAAACTCTTTTTAAGTTGTCATTGAAATAAACCTTCTTTTATTCGGTTTTAAGAAATGTTCTCAAAATAATTTTAATTTAAAAAGAATGAAGGTTTTAATATCAAAATGCGATGATGATAAGTTTGTTATGCTAACAATAGACAATTTTCTTGCTGGTAAAGAAAAGATGTATTGTGCAATTGATATTTAGAGTAAAGAATAAGAAACTTGATACTATGAACCATGGGATTCCATTAACTCGTTATGTTACATTATTCATAATGGTGGATTTCGTTGCAAATGGATTGATTGATTGCGAAAATATACACTAATATACGACGTGCATACATTGCGCCCATAAATGATAGAAGATCAGGAACAGCTAAATCTTGTTAGCTCAAA
>JAYJMG010135858.1:0-13588 GCA_036873935.1 Stomotoca atra
TTCAATTTACTTTCATTTACAGGCAATGATGAAAACGGGAAAATCAATTAGAGGTATCATTTTCATTACACTGGAGTCAACTACATTCGAGCTTAATTACTTATCGCGTAGTACTTAAGTAACGATAATTACGTAAAAGATAAATCGGCTAATGCTTGTGTTTATTTCTTCCGTAAGTCGGAACGGAAGAAAAAACAGAAGGTGCGCAAACCTTTTTATTTGTCTGTTCCAGTTCTACTAATCGTTTCTCCAAAATGATCTCCCTCCGTTTTAAGTTTCGATTTTCTTCTTCAATCTTCGAAAATTTTTCTTTTAATTCTTCCGTCTCAAACTGCTGAATTTTTTTCAGGCGAGATTCTACAATTTTGGCGATTGCCTATGAAATAAAACATTATGCAGTGTTGTCATAAAGGTGGTCGTCAATTTCTCGCTAAACACAAAAGCATACGTTTGTCACTGTGACTAGTGTGTTTTTGTACGTCCCTTTCGAGTCAACCAACCATCAACCACTTACACCCGACCAGTTACCAGGAAAAGCCGATCAACAATAACCGGCCAACCGACCACTGTTGACGTTGACCGATGTGTTGCGATAAAAAATTAAGTTTCAGTTTCGTTAAAACCTTTGAAGGCACGCTTTATTTTCAACGATTCGGTGGTAAGTAGTCGGTGGTCGGTTGTTTCGGGAAGCGCCGTTTCTTTACTGTTATGTATCATGGTAGCTGAATCATCATTTGGGTAGCAGTTATGCATTAGTCAATAAACTTCCGGTATATTTTACTTGTGGTACAAATGTACTGTCGCTTACCTTAGCTATGTCAAAGTCACTTGTCTGTACTGCTGCATCTTGTTTGTCCATGAACATACAATTCTTCCTTTCACTGATTTCTTGCTTCACCAATACGTTGTTCGAATTAATATCCATGTTTAATACCATCATTTTCTAGTCACCAGACACAAGTTTCTTAAATTTTCTTTCTTTTCTATTCTATAAGATGTAAAGAAAGAGATTAGATATACGGATCAAAATCCAAATATGAAAACGAATGAGTGGTTTTGAGAATAGCAATTTTCAAATGATATTTATTCCTGCTGCACACACGCTGGGATTTTCAGCTAACGTTTTTCAGAAGTCTCCAAACCGGTACAGTTGCTTGGAATCATTGATGGAGAATTCTTTGAAGGAGGCATGATTTTCATGAAAATGATTCCAACGTCTGTATATTGGTTTCGACGACTATTTGCATAAAAACTTATCTTTCATTTACGCTGCACATATGCATGATAGTTGTTCAACTTCCTGAGAAAGTTAACAAAATGAATTGTGGTTTCGTTAAGGACTCGAAACATACCAAACATTAAATTGATTATAGTGCATCTTTCATTATCAAACATATTAATCGAATTATTCACCAATACAATAATTGCTCATTTCTAAATGCTTTTTGGTGAGCGGAGGAGGAAATAGAAAGAAATCCAGAGTTGTGTTAATTAAAAGAGAAAAGGAAACGAAACAAACAATTTCTTACTGACGCTGATGGTTAGTGGTAAGTTACAGACGGAACGATGTGAAATAAGGAGCAATGAATAAGCAAAACGGGTTTCACGGGTTGCCGCGGTAATGTTGCGTCTAATTTTGCAAATATTTTGCAACTTTATGTTTTGTTTGGAATATTGATTTTAAGCACTAGTGTCTTTTTCTTCTCACTTTATTGCGGCCGGTTGAAGGCTGAAAAAATTTCACCCAGTCGGTTTTTCGAAAACAAACCTATTTTTTATTTTTTTTGGCCCTTTAATGAAAAACATATTTAACGTTTAAAAATAAAACATGCCATTTTCTTACCCAAAAAAAATTATTCCAACTTTATATTTGGTATAAGACCTTTCTTTCGTATTTTCCTGGCAAATTTAAACCTCTGCGCTGTATGATCGTGGTGTATGTGGAAGTGTTACTGCGTCGTAATGCTTGTTTACACTATTTCGTAATTGACCAAGAAGCAAGAGATGTGTCAAGTGTCCAGTACGTGAATGATCTTTATAATTCTTGTGTTTCTAAGTAAAACTTAACACAACAAATAGGCTATAGCGTTCCCAAGATTCCAAGAAAATTTACATTTAAAAACATAATCGATGATGAAATAAAAGCTATTGTGTACGAATTTTCCATGATACCGCGGATCACACATGGTATAGACAAACGGATTGAATCGTTGTTGTACCACACCGATGTTGTAAGTGATTCTCTCTGTATTGCGTCGCTGTCGAAGTGGTGCGCTTCTTTTGTAATTGATCACTTTTGGTAACGGCCCGAAAGGCAAGCAGTATAGTGGAAACATAGCCTGAATTACTATTTTAACTTACAAAAACAACAATGAAATTCGCCGATTCATAGTTGTAAATAGCACACAAAAAGCATTAATAAGCCAGGAGAGTCACCACAAAAACATTTTAGTGCCTTTTGTACAGTCAACAAAAAAAATATTTTATAATTTATTATTATTCAATGATGTTGAAGAAGCATTTATAAACGCTGTCGTAGAACCCACTCACCTCCTCGCAATGCATTGATCAAAATCTAAATGTATTTTGGTAATCGGATAATAGAAATTAATTCAATTCTTTTTCTTTGCAAGATGCTAAAGATAATGCATTCCATTCCATGTGCATAATAGCAGGTAATTTGTAATAACAAGCTTTAGCCATTGATTCTCCGCATTAAAGCGATTAATCAAAATATACATCACAAACTATATTAATTTTCAACACAGCTTTTCGTGCTTCTCAGAATTTAAAAGCTATAAATTATAAATTTAACCTCTAAAGCTAGCCAAAGTCTCTTCCATAAGTTATATCATCAATGTTCTTTCTTCTCAAATAACTAAGATCAATTTCCGGCGTGTGGATATCGTATTACATTTAAAACTGTCACTCATTTTGTATTTTTCCCAGTAAAATCGCATTTTGAATATTTGATTCATTTTCCAAAACTGCAATCGCATACAGTTCTCGTAAGACATGGTTCTCAAAACGCACAGAAGATTGAAAAAAAAGATATCGCCTCTAGAATGAGAGTTTCAATTAAAGATATGCATTTTGCCAAATTGTTATAGTCTTTAAATGTGATTCAAGCCTTCTGCTTGACTTATCTACATAAGTCATAATTACCATAAAGTACATTCTTACGCTATTTTCTTGGTGATTCCGATGAAAAGCATTGCTGAGTAGTAAATCGAGTGTAGATATGTATACATAAAAAAGTGAGAGATTAATTATTTAAAAAATGCATATATCGTTCGCTTCCTTTCCTTTTGGTGTTTGTCAAACGATACTGGATATCGTAAGCAAATTAGTTGGCTTCATTTTCAATACAAATATGATCTGAAATTTGATTTTTCCACCTTCGAACTGGTTTGTTTTTCTAAAAATCATCGGCACCGTCACGTTTAGATATTTCAAAATCATAGCATAGTTCGACACTGCAGAGTAAAACTCATGAGTTCCACTAAGTATTGAGTGAATACTAAATATATTAATTATTCCTAAAACGATTGATAACTGACTTTAAAGTTACCGATTCAAGCAACATGTGATCGCGCTGATTGTGTTTGCTGTTAATCGTTTTTAAAATTTGAAACGACTAAAATAATTATTAGCGAGAATTTCAAAATAGCTTTCAATGTGGCACCAGTTATTTTCCAGTTACACGGATGGTACAATAGGTTTGAGAGCGTTGTGATTCTTTCTCTCTCTCGTCTTTCTATGAATTTCTACAGCCAAACAGTTTCCTTCCCAACCTAGTTGATATATGGTTTATGATCAGGCCCGGCGGAGTGAATAAAAATGTGGACCGAAATAACAGCTTGCGGAGCGCCGTAAAATTTTAGGGATAGTTCCGGTTTTAGTAACTTTTCAATTTTTTTCCAACGGAGAATTGAACGAACAAAATTATGAGCGCTTAAAATCTGTATGCCATCCAATACGTTTCACTTGAAAAAAATGAAAATGTCTTATCGGGGAAAAATTGACCAAATTTTTTGCAAGTGACCAAAATTTTCCCCGACAATTTTTTCCCCGATTGTTTTGCATTCGCCACTGTTTTTCCTCGATTTTCTACAACCCGACAGTTTTTTTCCCGACTCAACTGAAATATGTCCATAACTTTTCCTGCTGACAACTTTAGGTAATAATATAGCGATTTTGAGTTTTAGCACATATTAAATTGTCGTAGTATGCTTCTCAAAATAGCTTGCTGTTTCTTAAATATTTCCTCATAAAACAAATTCAGTGTCCATTGTTGTAAAGCTGCACGCTAGACGCATCTGACTTTTAATTTTAAGTGAGAGAGACAAAAGAAGCCTTTAAATTCAATTTTAATCAATTAGTTCGTTAATTAACCTTATAGTTATTTTTGGAAACTTTTTAATGTATTTCTTCCACAGCGTAATCATGTTATTATGTATTATCATTGGTCCAATGGTGTGAATACATCTTTGAAATTGCTTTGAATATTGATTAAGTATTGGGTGATGGGTACAAGATTAAACCAGGTATTCACAATTCAACCATAAACTATCAATAAATAATTTTGATGGTGGATTCTACTATTGAAATTAGAATAATCAGAAAATTAGAAGATCACTATAAAGTTGTCATATTCACTCACACTTAAAATTCTTCTCTGCATAAAATCAAACTAAAAGTTCAGAGCGGCATCTGAAACATCATACAATTTGGAAATTCTCCGTTTGAATGTGGCGTTTTGCAGTTTCTAAGATTATTTAAAGAAAATTGCAGTTCCGAGTAAAAATGTAAAAATCTTGAAATTAGTACACTTGTACGGTATTCTGAAACCAAATGCTGACATTACGCGCGTAGAAGATTGCGATTTTTCTTATTAGACTTTTTGGGCTCCCTTTTTGATTTTTTAAAAGCGGCATCATATTTAATATGTAAAACAATATGCGAATATTCGCTTTGAATAGATCTATACATGAATGGATATGGATCCATACTCATTTGAAGCAATCTGCGTTGACCTATTTAGAAACTTCTTTAGAACATTTTGACGATATTGCTTCAGAGAAAATAAAATAAGGATCTTTTCCACCATGAAATTTACTGTCCGTCGAGAAACAATAAACGTGAGGACGATGTGGCAACAAAACACCAGAAAACACTAGCAGAATAAGTGGCATTGTTAGATGAACTTTCTTGATTATTTTTAGCTATTAAATTTGTTGTTTGAAATTTTTGTTTTTTTAACTTTGATTGGTAAGGCTTTTGACATCTCGGAATTTACTTGAACTTTCGTCTCCAACATAAACTTGGTAATCGTAACAAATATTCAATTCCACATATTATTACACTTGTGTGTTTAGTGATTAATTTTATTTTGTTGCCACATTGTTATCATGGTTATTGTTTCTTAACGGACGGGAATTTTTTATGGTAGAAAACGTAAGGTTATGATTGCTGGTCATGTCGGTTCTAGTAAAATCCAAGATGTTAAAATTAACATGTCAATGTCAATTTAATTTCAAATAATTAATTTCAAAACAACGTATTTAACAGCTATGAATAATCAGCAAAGTTCATTGAAAGATTGCGCAGTGAACAAACAAGACTGGATAAAGGGAAATTCATGCCATACTAACATGTCTTCCAGGTATTTACATGTTTTGAGCAAAAGAAAAAGTATTTAGAAAGTAATAAATTATTACTGATTATCATCAATAATGAACCCCAGTTGTTGACAACCAAAGCCAAACAAAGAGGTGGGTTCTGTTATAGAAGTCAATATTCACATAGTTTAAGTACTGTTTGTACAGATAGGCAAATATTTTCACTTACTCAGAGACACAAGGTGGATCTACAAGAGGTAAAACGGGATGATTGATGAGAATGACTGCGGAATCAGAATATGTTCGCACTGAAATCAAACCTTTTGCTTATAAAATAATCATTCATAATTGTAACAAAAATCATTGAAAGAAACAAACTTCGTGAACTTATCGGTAATTCACAATCGACCGTAAGCTTCTCTCTTAGTGATACACAAAACTCGCAAAAGCGTGGAGATATGCCCTCATCAGTATCACAAAATTTGCGCTTGGTAAAATGGTACTATTTTTATTGCAAAGATTTTAAAGATTATAGTTTGCAAAGAAGAGAATTGTCAGGGACTTAAATGAGTTTTGAGCAATTAACATAGGCACAAATTCTTCTTTCCTGTCTCTACATTGAAATAACACTTTTACCACCTCCAACAAAACAGGTTCCGAAAATAATCTTAGAAGACAACAAAAGCAGCGCCAAGTTGAATCATCACATGAAACCGATTAGTCCCAAACCAGATGAAAATCACCGAAAGCAAATAAAGAACATGAGATAACGTAAAATAACTTCCACTTGAACAATTGAAAACAGGGAATTTCCAGAATGAAAGTCTGATTGTTTTGAAAATAAGGTAAGTATGTATCACCTATAAATGGAATTAAAACTTCATACATGAAGTATCTTTCTGTGGATCTTTCGAAAACAAAACAGAATTTGCCTACGTCACTGCGTGTATCTGAAGAAAAAAGCCTTTGTTGAGGTTTTAGGGATGGTTGTTGATGCATTAAATAAAGTAAATGCAGTAAATTCTTGACAAGTGTACATAAATTTTTGAAGAACTCTTTTAGTCTCTTAGAATGTTTTTCAGATCTGCACAAATTTTGCGTTAGTTAGTTGAATGACCGAAATTCAAAAACCTCAACCATTCAAATGGTGAAGCAGCTGTAATATGTAGAGCAAGCGAAATCATTATTGATTCAGACTCAAGAATAGTGCTGATATAATAATAAAGAAATGTCAAAATTGGCGTCAAAAGTTTTAATCTTGTGAGTCAATATTTAAGTTGAAATTCAAGTTATTAACTTGGGGGGATTTAAGTTCGCTAAAATCCGCCACTTTTAACCGGAACAATTTTGGAGGAGACGCCGTGAGAAATTGATTGAATAAATTAAATAAAAGGATACAGTAGTCGTAAATTTCTGTGAATTAAAAACTAATCAATAGTGAGCTCATTGGCGCGAAATGTTCACTTTTCTTGCATTAAGGCAGCACTCTGACCGTTGAGCATTATTTAACATCATAGCACATTTCTTAAAATTATTCCACTTCCACTCTCTTCATTGAATCCTCATAAAATTTTGCTCTAAGTAACCATATAATTTGTTTGCTAAAAGAATAAAGTTTAGTGTGGAAAAACAATGTTTAAAAAGTTTGGAAAACCATCACAAAAAACAGCCGAAAAAAAGTTACAACACATTGCCATTGCAACTAAAAATGTTTATTTTTGCACGAAACAGTTCGTTAAACGTGGTTCCATAGCGGAAAATATTTCTTATAGTGAATTTCCTAGTTTATAACCATTAAAAAACAAGAAAAATAAATGGAAACCGCCTGTACTTGTATTCTGACGTGTCAAATGCAAACAAAGGCATTAAAAACATTTTAAGAAAACATTGTAAAAAAATTGAAATACACTATTTCCTCTTTTAAACGCCGCGGCGTTTATTAAATTTTTGAGTTTTTTGGTGCGGCGTTTATTAGAGGGCGGCGTTTATTTCAAAGGGGAAATATACTGTATGAAGAACTTGAAAAACGAAAGCAAAATTTATTTATTTGCCACTATAAATCGATGAAGTTCATGAACAAAAAGAATTAAAACTGGTTTATTAAACCTAAATGTGTCGTTTTTACATTATCCTCAATTTTTCGTTCAACGCCGCAACTTGCAGGGTTTTTCTAATAAACGCTGCATCTAAAGGTGCGGCGTTTATTACTACCTACCCATAAGGGTGCGGCGTTTATTGGAGGGCGGCGTTTATTAGAGGGCGGCGTTTAAAAGAGGAAATACGGTATGCAGTTAATCGCTTGCCCTTTAATTATACTCATTCTTTCAGGAAAAATTAATTAGTTAAGTGTAAAAGATGTTGCAGGTGTGCATAACGATAGTTGAAGAATGCGCGACATGAGAAAGAAAAATATTCAGGCTAAAGTCAGGCTAAAGTCAGGCTAAAATTTCGTTCTTCGTGAGTTTCAAACGTTTTTAAACTATTTCATGGGGTAAATGTTTTTCAACTGAGTTTAGCTATCATTTTGGCAGCCAATAATTCAATTTCGTAAAAAATGATTCTTCTAACGGTCAGTGCTACCTTAACAAGCTTTTGCTGTTGGAAAAAGTTAGTTCATAGTTTTTAAAATGAATGCTCACTTTCTATTATAACTTTTTACCTGTCCACTTGCAAGTTTCTTATCTTTCTGGGATAATATAACTTGCCAACGTGTGGTGCTTTATGAAGAGCTGGGACTATTTCAACGCCGAGGGACAAGATTCTAAACGTTGCACATTAACATCGGCAAAAGGTTTTATTTTTCCTTCAGTTTGCGCTGTGTTACTTCATGAAGTATCAACACCGCGTCCTCTATTGCTTTACAATGGATTTCACTTTTATGGTTATTGAAATTGGCGATTTCAGCATTTTTCTTGCTCACTTATCACTCTCCAAAAATAAAGATGAATCATTACTATAGCTATAATGGATGGAATCCTCCAACTTTTTTCTCGAGATATAGTTTTAGTTTTTAAAAAACAAGAGCTTTATTTTGAAAATCATCGTAAATTCCAATGCTCAAGTCACTGGCATTATTTACATAAAGCTCTTTTAACTGAAATGAAGAGGCGTCATTAATCGCAACCAAAATCCAATATAATGCTATGTTGGGACTAACATATACCTCACTTTACACTTCATATAAACATTATCCAGCTTTTCTTTTAACAAAGAAAGGAAAAGATAAAGTATCACAAAAGTGAAGTTCTGATTCTTTTTACCTGTCTCCTGACAGAATGGCATTTTGACGTAAAGACATGTCAAGGCAGTAAACGAGTGGGCGATTAATCATTGAGACTAGAGTATTTAAATAGCTCAGACAAACAAGGAAACTCTCGGGTATGATACTTGGACAGCGAAGGCTGAGCTGTGACAGTGTGGTGTGCTTTGAGCAAAGCTGATAAGTTGGCATTGAGCCAACTTCAAAGTTCATGAAATTGTGAGGCTACAACATAATTGATTAAATGTCTAAAATGTAGATGGATAGGAGTAATTAGATGCAACATCAAAGCGGAAAGAGGTGTTTGAAAATGCCGCAAAAAAGTAGAAATAGAGAAATAAATATATACAATTACACTCACACGGGAGCTTACCAAGTATTGTTCGTGATACGATATTGCATTATTTTTATTTGCAACAGCCGTACTTATACATACGCAACAGGGCATTGTGAGTCACAATTACTCGAGAGAGCATCTAGAAGTGCGGTGCCAAATAACAGCGTGAATGTCAATCTTAAAAAGAACATGTATAAGCGATATTGCTAAAAAAATTCAGAAGCATTTCTTGTGAATGAGCAGCCTGCTCGGGAAGTTAGCTGATCATGAATTTGCGTACTAGTTTAATCAACGGACATTTTACTACGGATTCAAAGTCAAGATATTAAGCAAATCAAACCTGAAAATTTGTAAAAAGACGTAAAACATCACCACATTAATGTTGTTTTGGTCTCATGAGCAGCTTCTGCCTTACGGGAACCAGAATTAGATAAAGCAATAATTAGGTGTGTTAGCACTGTTGTATTAAAGACACGCAAAGAAAATTTTTGCTGTATCATCCACCATTAAAGTGATACAAATGATGAACTTTTAAATTGCAAAATTATTTTGAATTACTGTTGAAACATAACGCTTTAAAAGGCGCTGTTTTTTTTATTAAATTTTAAAATTTGCAAAATAATTAAACGTTTTGGTGTTTAGCAAATCAATTGCAGTATGGCTAAAAATGCCTTTTTATTATTATTATGATGATTATTATGTTTGAGAGATAAAAATTAAAGTGAATTTATCAGTGGGTATTTTCGAACAAAAGTATTAGTAAGACACGAAAGTATGGTTTACAGAGCAAATTAGAGCCATTCTTGGTCAGTAAATCCTTGTCCACATATGATTTCATCCACGTCTTGTTTAACAAGATTAAATGGAAAAAAACATGCATGAAGAGTCAATATAAGTTGTGAGTATTTTGACGCCCGATTTTAATCGCAAAGGCGTGAAAAAAATCATGTTTTGCACGACAATGACTGACACGAAGGTTCCTTGATGAGGTTGTTCAAATTACTGATGCAGTTCTTGCCATAAAACAAAAGAGATAATATGGCAGGTTTTTCACAGCGCTGCTTTGAAAGGAGCGTGAAAGATAGTAAAGAAGAGAAAATTTTCTTTATAGGCAGGTTGAACGGGAGTAAAATTTCTGTAGATTATTTCATTGCAAAACAGTCAATCGGAACGGAAAAAATGGAACAATGATGATGGAAAAGTCATAACTTTCAGCAAGGCTGACAGAGTGAAAAGCACCCGCCAGTCTAGCAAGGGTTCGTAGCCCTCTTCCCCGCTACGTGATAAATCTATTAGAGAGAAAGATAAAGCTAAGCTATTTGGCTATCGTCAAAATCATAATCCTAAATAACGTACATTTGCCAGCTGGTAAGAGAGTTTCCGCAGCAGTTTTTCCATGCGCATGGTTGCTAGGTTGCTTTCGTTGCGGCTGTAGTCAAACAAAATAATTATTCACGCATATCAAGCAAGTATCGATAAATCTCTAAATTCTAAACATTTACTTGCGCTCTCACTTACCTATTCTAAATAAATTCGTCGAAAACGTTTCGTTGTATATGCTGGTAATCGTTCTTTTCTCTTCAATTCCAAAAATTGCTTTCGTTTTCGATTATGTGGCTCGTCTGATAGAAAGTTACTTTCTCTATTGATCTTTCGTTTTCGATATGATCTCAAAGTCTCAAACTATGAACCACCATAAAAGCTTTATTTTTCTAGCAAAATCATATTTAGATAAACATTAAAAGCATGATCGACTTCCACATCGCCCCAAATCTCTGAAATGTAAATATTTGTAATTACTCTAAGTAGATAGAATCAAGTTACATCAACAACAAGAAAAAACCAAAGCAAGCTTTTCTCACGAAAAAAAATGTATAAGACATTGTTCATTGAATCTTAAAGAAGCATGCAAAAACGGATTTTCCCAAACTTCTACTCTTATGTTTTCTCAATACAAGTGCGATAAGGTCTTTATCATCCGTGTCAGTGCATTAGTGGCGTTGCTCCATCGAACTTTTGAAATGCTACTTATCTTTCCATTGTTCTAAATAATAAGTCGTATTTATGTGATTAAACATCATTTGAAAGCTTAATTTGTTCAGGAAATAATTAAAATAAAACAATACCAAATATGGAAATTTAGAAGCGCTTTTGTGCCAAGAATCACAAAAACAATAAAATACAAATTCCATCAAACAATTTGAAAAAAACGCGACCGATAATGAATGCAATGCATGACATCAACACTTTTTATGAATTCAGTTATAAAACTACATGCAAGTCACATACATGTTACATACATGTTACATACGAGTACATACAAGTACATACAGATCACATACGAGTGCCAACGAGTCACATACGAGTACATACGAGTCACATACGAGTGCATATGAGTCACATACGAGTACATATGAGTCATATACGAGTACATACGAGTACATACCAGTCACATACGAGTACATACAAGTGCATACGAGTACATACAGTATACATATTGAACCCAAGTACAACCCTCGTTGTGTTGATTATAGGGGCTCTGGCTTATAAACATCGATAGTCAGTCTAGAACGGTGGCAATCGTTTCCAGAGCGGACGGGATTTTACCAAAAGTCAATGAGGAGAAAACAGCGTTTTGAAGTTAGGAATGGCTGGATCACTGTCAACAAGGGTGTTAGAACACGCCCACGCCCAACTTGAATGAGACGTGTGCTCATATGTTCAAGCCTCAAGTCTGACGATGAACTGCCGCAGATGAACTGCTGTAAATCTCAAGAGGGTAATTTGCCAATATTAACACATGCAGTGCACTAAAAATCAAAAGCGCGAACTTGACCATGATAGTGCCCGGTCAGTATCGGGACATCAAAAGCAATCAAATTTTGGGCAAATAGAGGTAATATAGGGCGTTGCAAGTGGTTGCTATATGCGTTGTTAAGGATGTAATTTTCTCTGTCAAGGACCACAGACGGTAAATTTGACCTTTTCGTCGTCCTAAAATGGCTAAACCCTTGTGTTTCCGCAAAGAACATGGATTTGCAGATTCAAAAACTGGAAAATCCCGATTTTGAACTTTTCAAGCTAAATTGATATCTTTTTATTGGGGAGCCACCTTAAAGATTTACTGATTTAACTAATATTATTGCTATGAAATCCTCAAGAGAGGCAAATAGTTTGTACCTTCATTTTGCTTACTTCTTTCTGGAACCACAAGTTTTGCTTGAAACAAATAGCAAATCTCAGTAAAAGCTGCCATAAATGTTGACATTAGAAGTTTAACTGGAAACCACTTTTCGTCGATTCCAAAATTCCAGCATATTTTCATGTTTGCTTGTGTACTAAGACTTCTTTTTACTTACAACATAATGATGAAATCATATTCATTCAACATGATCCTCAAAAACAACAACAAGAAATCTTCTGGACTTCTCTACTTTACCATTTACACAAGACACGTTTTGCGCTTCACTGATTTTAATAATTGACTTTCTGCGTAGCATGAAAGGCTTTGGTTTCGTCTGCGTTCGCTTTTTTTCTTTTTTCGCAAATCAGTCAAATTAGCTTTGACGCGCTTTTAAATCAGCACCATCCAATTGTTACTTGAGCAAATTTTCAAGAAAAGCGGAGCATTTTTTAATTTTGGCCAAAGTAAGGGTCCGAGCCCCTAGTTTTTGGATAAATTTCGAAAAATAACCCCCGGATTTGAAATCAGTACCATCGAATTGTTCTATGTACGAAACTTCATTTGATGACGTCAAGTGATGGAAGCGCATCAGATATCATCAAGCGATTGACCCACAGTTCGGCTGAAAAAAGTTTCGTCTGTCATTTGTAACGTCTTCTCATAAGTATTTACATCAACTATGTCTTCTTCATCGTCGTCGGAAAGTTTGAGCGAAGATTTAGCATCAAATATCGGTCTTGAATCATATCATAGTGAGGGCTGTTAGCACATTTATACTTTAAATTTGGACACAAGTGTGAGACTTTGCAAAAATGCTCAGTATCTGGTGTTAATCCGAAATTTTGAGAGAGACACTTGTGAGATTCAATACTTTTGCTGATGTCAGCATATTTTGAATCACAAATATTCTTGTTTCAAAGGTCAATAAATTATACATCGTTGGAAAGGAAATTTTAATCTCATTGTAAAACATGTAAGAACCATATGCTAAAAATGTATTGCTTCAGAGATATTAACGTAAAAAGACGAAATTGCTGACATCAGCATAAATTTGAGCGAAGATTTAGCATAAACGCGAGCTGGCATCATCATCACTAAAACAAGATTTGCTTAGGGAGGATGAACTGGTGGGTTCAAGCTCCTCTGTTCTAACAATACTGGTACTAAAATTATCACCAATTTTCAAG
>JAYJMG010135969.1:0-11198 GCA_036873935.1 Stomotoca atra
TGTACACTAGGTGTCTTGTTCCCAGCATCCTATAATATGTGTGCTACCATTTTCTGCAACAGCTTGTTTTATTCCATAAGAACAACGTTTATGTGATCAATGGTTATGTGATTCTATATATTCGACACAAAATCAAGAAGATTCAAATATTTACTCCTTGATACAATGACTCCCTGATCTTTGTAATCTTGTATTTCGCGATCTTTTCGTTCAAGCAACAAAAACAACTCCTTTTCTCTTCGTAGCAATTCTGCCATGATAATGAACGATGGATGCCAAACATGCTTAGCTATCTATAACAAAATCAAGAGAAGTAAAGTTATAGTTAACTACATAACATCAATGTCGCAACATTGGGCAGCAGTGGTACGATTGGCGATCATAACGAATGACTCCCTGTGATTTGTGATGCAGTTAGTACCATTAGTAGTAAAGTTAAGTCTATGCTTCATACACTGTTTTAAGTATTCCTACCACTATCAATAGAACAAAACAAGAAATGCATAAAAGAATATGGATTAAAAGGGTTACTTATTTCTCTTACTGAAAGCTTTTCTTTTCATTGCCATGTTTGATGAATTTACGCGAATGCTGAGACAGATAGTCAGACATATTTGTGTGAATGAAAAATAGGTTTTAATGAACTTATGTTACAAACGCCCAATCTACGTTAGAACTGCATTGCAATAGATTTCTCTTATTTTTGCTTTCATTTGGTGCATAATTTTTATTCTTCCTATCTTTTATGCGAACATTAAATCTAACAGCGGTTAATTTTCAAAAGGAATTTGTGAACTAAATAAAACCGAAGTTTATTCCTTATCAATGTACGATGTTTAATAGCAAACTATAATATTTCAATTTAATTTCATCATAAGGAAAATTGATTCTTGAAATATCACCACATACCAAATCACTGTTACATTTCGATACATCAAACGTCCAGTGAAATGGAATACCAGCTTGCAACTTTGATTTCACACATAGCTGGAATGTTCCATCAGGCAGTTGCTAAAATTCATATGGACGTTAAGATTATTGTGTTACAAAGTCAAAAATTCAGCCGTTTACAGGGGTTCTCACAATGTATTGTCACATTATGTGAAACGAATTACGTATATATTTGCAGTACTTATCAACTTGAAAAACTTTGACAGATACAGCAAACTGCTCCACCAATTATGACACCAATTGGAGGGTAAAACCAACACAGTTGATAACAACAGGTAAAGTATCATAGACACAACAACGCACACACAGAACGGCACAGGGATCATACGCCTCAAATCAAACAATTGTATTAAAACTTAAAATTCAATTGGATCAGAAGAGATATCTAAGCTCTCATAGCAACTTATGTTACACCAGCTATTTATTTAGCTGTAGAAAAACAACAATAGTAGTCAACTTCGCCTAATAAGACCAAATGAAATTTCATGACACTCACAAAATTACACAAATTACACAAATAATATGGACTGAGCAGAGTTCGAGGTAGTGCTCATTCCACAGTGAAGGAATAGTTCCAGGAGTAGTCCCGCCCCTCCTGTCAAGTGATACGTTAACAGGGCATGTCACACACTTAACTCTTTGATAAAACTTCTTCTCAAGATGATATTATCGTGCGTACCACAAAAGTGAAAAACGAATGTGAACGAACTTCTGTGAAATTGACCTCAAAAGGTGAAGATTCTTTATACTCTTTATACATTTACCTTAACCTCCACCGCAGATGTTTTCTGACATTCTTCCAAACCTTTTTGTACATGATTTAAAAGTTGAGATAAATGCGCTTCAATGTTTGGGTTTAATTTCTGAAAAAATGGAAAGAAGAATATTCAAAACCAAAATTTAAAAACCAACAAATATCACTAGAAACTTTCACCTCAAATGGTTTAAAATACCTCTTAGGATTGGCATATGTTGGAACTATTTGACCAATTACAAGAATGAAATGTTCCAATCTATAACCCAGACTGAAACACTTAATTGGAATACTTAACATAGGTATGCATGAACTATCTACAGTTCTGGAAAAGACGGTATTTCAAAAGCTATCGCTGTTAATATACCATTTCAGAGATATGAACACAATTCTTTTCAAAAGGCTGCATAATACCGTTTGAGAATTTGGACGTCCTTTTCCTTTTCTGTTTTTGTTTTTAGATTACAGTCATACAACACTTCAAAGATCAAAATCTGTTGCTGCAAATATAATTTCCTTCAGTATTTTATCGGCAGCCCACTGGTACGGAAACCAGTATTGAAATCAATAAATTTTCGACATAATTTTTGCTCAAATAATCTCGGTGTAGCAAATCAGTTTACCTTGCATTTCTCCCGGAATTCATTCTCCTTCAGCTTCTCCGTGTATACAGAACAGCCATCATAAAGAAAGACTTCATACTCTATGTTGTCAGGATCGAAAAAGTATTTCAGCAGGTACAGTTTATTGTCCAAGATTTGCAAATGACACCAAGGTTGAATATCAATGCTAGCCTTTATATTTCTTCTGTTTGTGAAATTTTCCATTTCAATTGGTAACCATAGTAACTAAGCACAGATGACAAAAAAAATTAAAAAATAAGAAAAAGCTACAAGCTAAAAGTCTTTGTTACAATTTAGCACCAAGGTCTGAAGAGAACAAGCTTCAAGAACACAGGTGAGGCTAGAATTTGATCTACGGTAACAGCTGCTTATAATGCTTAGTATTGCTAAAATTTGAGGAAAAAAAAGGATAATTTCAAGAGATTGAAGAGATCTAGCCAGTTAAAAGATCTGATTAACGTGACATTTATTGGAAAGGTATTTCATTACAAATATAAAAACACCACAAAAGAGATACTAAAGTAGCCATTTTACATAATTACTATTTTATATTCTATCAAAACAATTTCTCTAAGTAAAATCTCTAACAATGACAAATCGATTGCATATTTACATAGTGCTTCTTTTAAGAAGATGCTCACAAAATATTCCTTATGTTCATGCAAGTGATTTTTAAGGAACCGCCATAACTTCTAAAACACTTTTGCACGTCATCTTAATCATTGTAAAGTTCAGGTTATTCCAGAGGTTCGTCACACAAATTTTGTAAAAAACAACAAAACAAAACAACAATAATAATACAGTAGGAATAGCTTTCAAAACATCAAAATGAAATTTGTTCATAATATGAAACGCAGCAGAAAGAGTCCTTTTCACCACTCTCACGGAAACTATACCAATGCTAGAAGAGACTACTCTTTAGACGTTCCCTTTCCATACTTCGTTCGTCCTCAGTTTTCCCTCTCCTCTGAGACATAGCCACTATGCAGAGACATCTGACAGACAGCAGTACTTTGATGTTATTCGAACCGGGACCGTCTAATTCACAGCACAATAACCTCTGAGTTGCTCTTTTCTAATAACATAAAGTCAAGTCTTGAAACTTCATTAGGCCCGATAACATTATTTCTTAAACTGGAAGTGAAGAAACGAAATGATAAGTTGATCATTTTATTTTAAAAGTACTGGTAAATATTTCCTTATGATTCTACATAGGAAATCTAAATACAAAATGAGAAGAGTATCTCCTCTAATAGTAGCCATGTAATATATTCAGCCCTTCGATACATTTTAAAAAATACATATTATTATGCAAACAAAAATTACAATTACTGTATTTATAGATGATTAAGGGTCTGTACTATCAATGCTCTGTTTGATTTTTAATCCTGCTAAAGTTACTAGGTTGGTAAATTTCATTCTAAATTATTTTCATTCTTAAATTACAATGTCACAATCACACGTTTTGCAGTAAAGAATATAAGAACAACAAGGATATTTAAAATACCCTATGAATTGCATTGTTTTAACTCATTTTTGTTAAATATGTTCCTTAATTTCTTTGAATAAATTACACAAAGTAACAACAAAATCAAGCATAGTATAGACCCTCCTATGCATTAAATTAATTGAATAACTAGTTTCGATTTAAAACTGAACATTTCAAAGGAAGATTTTCAAATATGTCAGTTGAAGAAATAAGACCAAATAATGATCATCACTATGATAAGACCATAAAAGATGGCAATTTCAATATTATAAAACATTATCTTTTCTGAGTGAGTTGCATTCGATATACATTAATCTTTTCAGCAATGGATCTGTTGTTTCCACATTTAGAGAAGACTAAGTTTAAATCTTGCAGGCTCTTCATTTGAAATGCAGCATCAGCAGCTAGTTCTAGACACCTGTGAAAATGAAGTATAGTCAGTACAAAAAATAGAACAAAGGAACATAAATAATATACCCCCAAGCCCAGTAAAATAATTACAATTCCTTTTCATTCAAACATCCATGAGAATGAGACAAGAGCATTTTAGTTTGACATAACAAATGTTCGAGTCATCCAAGGTATTAAGGCAAGGGGATGAGAATTTTGATCGGGTCATTGAGCTATTAAAACTCACAAGTGAACAATACCATCAAATGGAAAAACTTTTTCATGGAGAAACAACAAAAATTAAGATACATTTTTGCCCAAATTGCTGATATTTGTCACAAAAAAGAAAAATTTGAAATTCACATGAGAAACAGGACCAAAAAGCATAAACAAGTGAATAAGTGAATAAGCCATACAACATACCCTATTTTTAGATAAAGCTTTACTCTCTTCTCAAGAGGTACTCTTATTATATATTTTTCTGCTTCGGTTCGATTGTTTCCAAACTTCCAACAGGTTTCCACAAATGGCTTAAAAAAAGAGCTAACATTGAGGACCAAGCTTGCAGACAATGGTCAGTCGTTAGAACCGAATGCTTGGAAATTTAGAAAATATTTGTAAGGCACAATGTATTTAGTTTAAACAGATAAGTAAAGGCTTTAGTCACTTTAATTTCCACTTTACCCGCACTTTTCTTGTTTGTTTCACCATCTTCCATGATTAATTATAACAAAAGTCTCATCATTGAATTTTAAAAGGTCATACACACTTTTATCTAGCCATACATGAAGCTACCTATTTAGTAATTTCTAAAGTAAGTTCTAGTTGTTTGATTATCCCCATTTTTTTACACTTTATTTAAAAGAGAAAAATCTGCACAAAAACAGTAACGTCATTTGTTTAAAAGGCTGACACATTAAGTCTAGCTAATTATTGCCCGGCAGCCATTATTAAAAAGTTGATAATGCTATTGTGGCATTCTCATTGGCTAAGAGGTCCTTGATGACAGGCCAATATTGCAGTGCTTTGTTTTGAAAATGTTTTTTTTTATTTATCAAGATGGAAGTCATTGCATTGCAATCTTGTTTTTACCTCATTGTCAGCTGAAGTGTATCTATGCGCATGATACTTGAAGTTTCTATTATTGAGCAAGCTTTGTCTGTACTTAGGCAATACTTCTTGATACATAATTGAAACAGTAAATATGGTATTAGGAGGACATTTTTCATGCTCTAAAAATCTGTTTCTTGTTCTATAATTCTATAAGTCGTAACAAGGGAAGTGAATATCAAACTAAAAAAGGTTAATACCTCGTAACCTATTGGCGATTTTTTACTCTTTGCAAACTTTTCCAGCTCAGACCAATCTCTGGCAGCTCCAAGAGCCTGTGTTTTAATCCACCAGTATCGTATATCAGGTACTGCAAAATCCTTACGCAGCGTCTCAGCTTGCCTATGATATCTTTGGTAGATCAACTGATATAGCATGTCACTCACTGATAAGTTAAGAAATTGCTTTCCAAATTGATCTTGTAGGCGGCTTTGAAACTGAAGCAGTTTTACTTGCTCTTCTGTTGCCTAATAAACAAATATACAAGATCATAATTTACATTCTTACACAAAGCTAAAAGTATAATTCAAATCTAATTTTCAGGTTTGAGGGGAAAAATTGCAAATAAACAACCCAGGGCGGGCAGAAGACTTTATGCTATTTTCCCCTTGTTCTTTTGTCGAAAGTTGAAAGTCTTAACTTTCAAATCCATTTCGGGTCCAGACCCCTTGAAATTGCAAATTTTTTAAAAAAACAGAGCATTTTAAAATTTAAACTCCCAGTACCAAGTTTACCCAAATTGTGATGTCATCAATAGGCAGTCACAAATTTTAAAATTTTATGTTGTCAAAGATCTTCGGTAAATGAGGCCACCTGCCAAGTTTTGTGCTGTAAGGAAGTTTAGTCCCAGTACCAAATATTTCTTGATTATGATTGTCAATGGTCTGCTAGAACTGACGCTGTCTACAAAGTTTGATGACATAATCATGTTTCATGTTGAAGAAATGTTAAGGAAAAACTCCCAGTACCAAATTTATCCAAATTTTGACTGAATCAATGGGTGTGGTCTTAAAATTTACTTCGTTGTCAAAGTCTCCTGCCAAGTCAGGTGGCTAAGTAATATTTAGCTGGAGAGATATAAAGGATTAACTCCCACTACCAAATTTACCAAAATTGTGACGTCATCAATTGGCACTTGAGACAAAGAATTAGATTTAGGGATGTCACCAAATTTCATGGTGTAAAAATGTCTCATTCAAGAGATATTAACATCAATAGTTTTTTGTTGGTATCCAGTCTAAAATGTTCAGCGCGCCAAAGCTATTAGACTGTCAAGACTTTCTGCTACTACCGAATTTTAAGTCAGCACCCTCGAATTGATCTTTGTGCAAAACTTCAAGAAAAATGGAGCATTGTTAAATTTTAGCCGAAATATGGGTCCGAAAACCCCAGTTTGTCATCAACTTTTGAAATAATAGCCTCCAAATTTAAAATCAGCACTCTCTATTTGTTCTAGGTGCAAATTTTCACGAAAAATAAAACATTTTCAATTTTTAGGTCCTTTTGGGCCTTACCTCATCAATAGGTGTGGTCACAAAATTTTACTTAATTGTCAAAAAGGTCTTCTGGAACTGATGTTTTGTGGTGGAGATATTAAGGATAAATGCCCAGTACCAAATTTACTCAAAACGTTATGTCATCAATAAGGCTTGGTCACAAAATTTTACTTACCGTAATTATTCGATTTACCACACCCCCTTCGAATAAGCACACCCCCCAATAAGCGCAACCTTTCGAACCCCAAAAATTTAATAAGCGCACTCCCTCAATTAATTCAATTATTATAAAAGTAAAATGTCACAGAAAGTGATGTCGAAGATGCCTCTCTAAAATTTAATTATAGACAGTGATGATATTTTTGACTTCTAGTGCTTTGCATTTTAGTTTTCTTAACTGTACTGTAAAAATATGTTTTTAATACCTATTACCACTTATTTCTTCGATTTTTTTTATAAGCGCACTCCCTCGATAAACGGCACCCCCCGAAAAAGCGCATCCTTTTAGAACCTCAAAAATTATTTAAGCGTACCATGCGCTAAATCCAATGATTACGGTAATTGTCAAAGGCCTTCGGTAAATGATGCCACCTGCCAAGTTTGGTGGCATAACGAAGCTTTGTTGAGGAGATATTAAGGATAAAGTACCAGTACCAAATTTACCCAAATTGTGATGTCATCAAAATGGGCGTGGTCCAAAATCTTTCATTTGAGACAATGAACGAGATTGAGGAATGACACCTTCCATGTTTCATGTCGTAAGAATGTCTCGTTCGAGAGATATCGACATTAGTAGTTTTTTTTTGGTATCCATTCTAAAATGTTGAGCACGTCAAAGCTATTTTGACTGACTTGCGAAAAAAAAGGAAGGAAAACATGAATGCAGACGAAACCAAGGCCTTAATTTCTTGCTATCGCAGAAAGTAAAAAAAAAAGAAAGAAAACGGACGAAACTAAAGCCTTTCGTGCTTGAAAGTCAATAAACTTTTACCTGTGAACTGAATTGGTACATTCCATTATTAAAGGTTTCTTTCGCTTTATTAAGCAGTTTTATTCTTGAATCCAGAGCCTTTTCAGCAAAGCTATCTTGAACTAAAGCATTTCCCTTGTTCCTGAATTGGTCATCCTGATCATATATGTTCATAAGAAGGGATCGATCTTGTTGCTTGCAGTACTAGTGAAAATGAATAACATGACAGAGTGACATATTGCCTTAAACTACAACATTAATTAAGAAGTCAAAATTTATCCAGTAGTTTTGGCAGGAAATGATGGTGAGAACAACTTTAGAATACAGTTCAAAATTGGTTCTTACCTTTATAAATAAACTCAATGCTACAGGATACTTTCTGATTTTCATCAAAAATTCACCAAGAGTCATTTTGTCTCGTGTGTGCTGTATAACCATGTGAACTAGAAAGAAAATGCAGTCAAAAAGACTTCTGCTGTAAAATCTTCAATTCATTCTTAGGTCAACAGAGACCTGAAATAAACTGTGTATTGTATTATTTCTTTGATTAATGCAAATTATACTCAAAAACAAGGATGTTCATACTTTATGAGTATAGCAGACAATTTAAAAACACTTATACTTTATGAGTATAACAGACAATTTAAAAACAGAAATTCGTTACAAGGCTCAATACTCAAGCCTAATAAAATGCCATTTGACAGTTTCTGTATTGTTGCTGGTACCACTAATACTTACTTAGTTCTGCATCTCCACTGTCAACAGCTTTCTGCAATGCCAATTCATCACGATTCATACGCATAAGTAAAGGAACTTGATCTGCTGCTTTTGGCTCATGATCTAGTAACTAAAAAAAAATAATAATAAAAATGTTTTAAAGGAGAACGAATGTCAAAAAAATTCTCCCCATAATTTAAAGCAGACTGATATAAATAATCATAAGATAAAATTAAAATCAAATAAAACCTGTTAAAATACAAGAAAGAGTCAGGAATTGTCCGTCCTACTTTTTAGTTAAAAAAACTTCAATAATAATTTTATTACCGTGGTTGTCGAACATCAATTTAAACGCATAGTTTTCCAATAAAATGGGGAATAAAATAGTTGTAAGTTGCAATACTTATTAGATTATTCATACCAAAAAAGGTTTCTATTCTAACACGAGTCTGCTTACACCAAAATACCGAAAAACCATCCAATAATGCGAGAAAAATACCTGGTACCACTCATTTTAGTTTTATATTTGTTTCAGTTGAAAAGTTGGTTTACAAAGGCTTCAAATCAGTTAATAACTGCACTAAGACCATTTCCCAACCTAAGATCAATTCCTTACATTGTCTTCCTTGCTAAAATGCTTGCTGAAATCAGACTTTATGATTATTATGTCTTTGAACTGTTGAACTGCTCAACTGCTCATACAAAAAAATAGTGGTGAAAAATGAACTAGACAAAGGCAGAAAAATTCTTTCTTGATCTGAAATGCTAAAAAAATCATAAGTGCTGAAATAATAAATATGCACGCACTTTATGCTAAACAGAAAAACATTTTATCTAGGCTTACCCATCACTTAGTTTATCTTGCTTTAAACAAAAAATTTACTTCAAAAGTTAATTTCTACGAATAGTTTACATATAATGTGTCTTTGACTAACAACTCATAACAGAAGACATTCCATATAACTACACGCTCTCAAAATGCGTCATCATTTCAAATTGTCTTCACTTCACAATCATCAAACACAAAAGCAATTTCTATAAAAAACTTTTTCCTTAATAAAAATGAAAGAAGGAACATTGCATCATCTCATACATCATAATAAGAGTGATTGTTAATAAAACAGAAGGAAAATAATTGTAATTGTTAGTTGTTTTTGAACCACTACCTTAACAGCCAAATCATTACGACCTCTATCTAGGGCTTTGGAAGCAATCTCTGTATATGAAATGCCGGGTGTGTCACCTAGCTTCTCTGCTATGCTCCTGGCAACTTCGTTGTCATCAATATTATCTTGTTGCACCTAATGTACAAAAGAAGCATTTTGTTAAAAATTGCATTAAAAAAAACACAAAAAACGCTCACAAGTACTATTTCTCAGAACAAATCTCTTCTTAATGCCTTCAAATGAAAATCAACCAAGAACAATACTATATTTTATCTTAATCCATTCAGCTAATTTTCATAACTTGCAACAAAAAATCATCTATGCATCTTGACAGCCAAGAAAATGCTTTGCATGTTAGCAACCTTGTTAGTGTTTTTCGATTGAACAGGCGGAAGTATTACAGTGCAATGTGCCGTAAATTCAAGAGAACATGGAAAGAAAAACTTCTGCTGTTTGAAAAAAAAAAAAAACTAAAAGCATGAACGAACTTGAAAATTATTAAAATGTGTAACATAGATATCTCGGCTCATTAAGGATAATGTCAGTTCGTCCCTAAAAGTTATGGAACAGATGTCTCATGAAATTTAAAAACAAGAGAAAATTATGAATTAATTTCTTTACAGTGGAAATCATGCCTTCTATATTTCTTTGGTGAATAACACAATAGAAATATACAACACTCCTTCATCGGTATAATTTGTACTGAAAGTTTGCCATTTTACAGGCAAACATGTTGCTTCAGGATCAAGTTGCATTCCAAACACTTGCGAAAAATGCAATTAAATAAATCTTTTTTTAAATAGGCAAACAAAGACATACATACAGTAGACTGAAAACAAACAAAAAATTAATACCTTGTAGCACGCCCAGTGAGCTAGAACTCTACTTGATCCTTCTCTCTTTGGAATTCTCAAGTAGTTACAAATTTGTATTGCCAAATAATATAACCGCCTTGCAACAAGTCTAAATACATTCATACACACGCATTAAGCAACTGTCTATCTAAATGTCGATGTAGAATTATGCCAGAACCTCATTGAAAATTAAAGCATGCCACGTAGCTGAAAACAATAAAATGTCAAGAATACCTGTCTATTAGAACTGGTACGGTTAAACGCTGCAATCTTTTCATATAAACATTAAGGATTCATACTTATACAATAATCCCAAAGAAGAGAAGAAAAAAAAAGGCACAGAGAAGTCCATATTTAAATGAAAAGATACTGGTCAAAGGTTATCGGTATTCCAACTTTAAAATCTCTCACATTATTTAGTACTCTTATCGTCTGACACATATCAACATATGTTTTTGGGCGCATATCTTGCAGAAAACTTTTTCCAAAAGTAGCTGCCTGTAAAAATAAAAATGTATCATGTGAAACTATGAATGGAATCAACATTCTTTTAACACTCAATTAACACAGTAAAAAGTCTAAAATATAAGCCATGAAGAAAGAAGAACAGGAATTTTCAGTCTTAGATACAATACCGTATTTCCTCTTGACCTCGGCGCTCATTTACGCTTACAAAAT
>JAYJMG010136080.1:0-11866 GCA_036873935.1 Stomotoca atra
TTTGTTTTTTGAGAAGTCACCATTTACATATTTGTTGGCTAACTTCTTTCCGATAACTGCAAGAATGATCAACGCAATAACCACACAGACGATTATAACCACCCCTGAAATGAAAATAGAGACATATACAGGTACCATGCATTATTTTGCTCTTTGTCAGTGGAGCATTTTTGGATGGTGATACTGATACAAGACAACATGTTTTCAAATTAAAAGCCAAGCAAGCTATATGCAGTTTGACTTCAAACATGTACAAGGATAGACGCTGCGTTTTACAATTTGAGCGAATTTGGTAAAAGAACGTTTCCTTTGGTATGTTTTCAAACCAACATCATTATGCCACACCATCAGTTCCAGATTCACAAACGCTATTGATGACGTCAGAGCTATCCCTCAGGCTTTTTGGCGCTCCCAGATCCTGATAGGAATAAGCGATGGATAAAAAACTTCTCAAACATATAGCTTGTGATATTGTAAACAAAATGGCATAAAAAAATCCAAAATGGCAGCCATTTTGTGAGGACATCATCTTAAATTCCAAAATTTTGAAAATTTTCCTTAAAAATTACCAATCTTCAAAATGAATTCCCAAGAGTTCTGCTCAAGATTTTTTACTTCTGTTTCGACTTTCTGAAAGCTTATACCTTATAAATTTATTATTTATTATTTATTTTGTGGTCTATAATTCGCCCATAACAAAGCGTCAAAGTTAACAAAACTAACGGAGATCTAAAAAATACGCAATGACGTCATCGTTATATAATATCAAAATGTTGCTATCATACAGTGCATCCGACAGTTTGACACCATCTAAAATCTATTGTTTAAAACCGGCGCATGCGCTTTATGTTGAAACTCTGTTGAAATATGTCGTTCTTTAAATACCCACAAGCATTATTTTTGCGACATGATATTTTGGGAAGGCGGCGCTAGGGTTGGTCATTTTCTGGTCGGGGCTGTGGACGGAAAAAGTCGCGGGTCGAGTCTTTGAAGAAGTTGACCGTCGTTTTTTGCTGGTGTCAAATTGTCAGTTAAACACACTCCTATGTTGAAGATATGAAGTTGATTGTATTATTACATCAAATTTTATAGTGAAATGAATAGCTGGCCGATTTATAAGGATTTCATAAGGAAATTGAAAGTGGTTTTGAGAAATAGCTACTAATTTTAAAACTAAATGAGTAATGGGCATGAAACTCGACAGAAATGTTTCAAATAGACGAATACTGAAACTGATCAAGTTTAAATCTATTTGGTACAGTACAAAAAAGTTTATGTAATAAAAATTGAACATGCTTTATTTTTTCGGAAAATTTGCTCAGTAAGCAATATGAAGGTGCTGATTTTGAATTCGGAGGTCATTTTTGAAATTTCCAAATAAAAATGTGGGTTTGGGCTCAAAAATATCAAAAAATTAAAAAAAAGTGTCTAGGTAACATATTAGCAGGGTTTTTTGCTATTGAAAGACTTTTTATGGGACTTTTGTCGCATGCATGCACTTTTGTATACACTTTTGTATACACTTTTGTATACCTTTTGTATACACTTTTGTATACACTTTTGTATACACTTTTGCATGTACTTTTGCATGCACTTTCGCTGCATTAATTCTGAATTTAAGAAGCTGCGTGTGTGTGTGAGTGGCCGATATTCTATGTTGCTATATTCCTCATATTTTTTCTTACATTCTCTCCGCACTTGCAAATGTTTTTTATGAGGGAAAATTTTGCAGCGCAGAAGCGAGTGTTAAGAAAACAATAAGAAAAAAAAATATGTATGATATACAACTAAAGCTGGAACTGAGTTAGAAATCGTTTTCATGGAGTTTCAAAAAGAATATTTACACTTTCGGTGATCCTTCATTTCGAAGAGAGACAACTGTTACTAAAGAAGCTTTCGCCAAATATTATTTCGCTCCATTTTCAAAATGTCTGTTCATTTATATGGCATAAGCTTAGCTGAAAAAACTGACTTTGCAGCCACTTTAAATCATGTATATCATGGCATATATTATATACATAACTGACTTTTGCAGCTGCTTTATATCATGTATATAATATGTTAAAAGTGAACTTTGGTATAAGACTGTGATCCTCTTTTTTCAACCCTATCTTTTCATCCATACCATGTTCATACATAAAGAACATACCCAGAATTGAACACTCGAGCTAAACAATTTGCATCATCAATAATCATAAGGTTTGTCTTAGGATTTATCAAAAGCTATTCCCGACTTACCTTCACCCAGCATATCTTTGTGTTAACAGTTACAACAAAATCTTACCGCATTACCATTTTAACAAAAATGTATGACAACATTGCAAAGCTATTATGCATAACATGTTCTTTCCAATTGAATGCCTATCATTATAGAGATTTAAAGCTTATCAGAACTGGTTTTCATCATCGATGCACCGAGGCAAATTAAATTTTGTCACCCGAGGACGTTAACAATCATATTTGAGACCACAGCCCCGACCAGTAAATAATATTCCAACCCTACCGCAGGCCGTCGTCAAATTAGGGCGCAAACAAACTGCTTGTGGTGATATAGAGAACGACGTATTTCAACACAGTTTTAACGCACAGCGCATGTGCCCGTGTTCAAGAACAAATGGTCTGAAAAGTGAATGTTAACTTTATGCCCACTGGGAACGTGAAATGATGAAATGATTCAACGTATATAAAGTCGCTTAAAAATTAAGCAGCTTTAGGGCTCATTGAAGCAGGCTGTAAGAATGAATTACTCGTTTCAAATTACGCATTACCTTTTATTCGTTTTTGCTTGTAGTTTTTAATATCATGTGTCCCTTTTTACAAAACTGTTAACATTTATAGTACACTCTTTGTAAAATTAGAGAATTTTGACGTGGGTGTTTACGAAACCTCTTCTCTCTGTGAGAAGAACTAAGCAACTCTGAAAGGCACAACGGGAAGAGTGGGAGAAGCTGGGAGGCTTGACACCTGGGAGCCTGGAGTTAACCACGAGTCGGAAGTCGGGAGCCGGGACACTACCTCTGTTCTTTAAACTGCGGACCAGAACTTTTTTATGTCAACAGCATCCATCAAAACAGTGATATCATGCAGTGATTTGTAATGGCCTAAAACTTTTGACATTCTTACTCACTTTTTTTTTTCTTCTTCGTGTGTTTCTTTCGATATTTTGCAAATTTGGGCGTAAGCAAGAATTTGTCCGTATTCTTGTTAATCGTATATCCTCCCAGGAAGAAAACTAGTGTTTTGAGCTATTGAGCAGATAAGGAAGAAGACTAGTATTTGGACAAATTATAGATGAGGACTGACCGGACCGAAATCAAAAAAGATAGGAAAGGCAACTATTCGCGTGAGTGGGGAAATGCTCCTCTACACCAGACGGATAACTACATTTTTAATTAATATGTCTATTGCGGGATTAATTTAAAACCAAAGAAATTAGGTCAGAAAATTTCATTAGTTTTTTTTCTTTTCTTTTTTATGCTGTCATTAACAGATCGACGTTATTTAATACTTTTATTTAAACAAGTTTAAGACGAAGCTTTAGAGGCAAGATCACAATTTTGACTTATTGTTTTTTTTTGTAAGAATACATTTTATAAGAATATCCGTCCTTATTTAAAGAATACTAAGAATATTCCCAGTCTCGAGTTTCGAGTTTGATAGGAAAAAAAACTGCCCCAAGCGGATGGCGCCGTTGTTCTGTTTAAAGTCTTAACTTTCGGGGCCATTTTGGGTGTCCTGGCCACCATGTTTAGGTCGAAATTCGAAAAATGACCTCAATTGTGAAAACAGCACCTTCCAAATTCTCAATTGTGATAATTTACAAGAAGAACGGAGCATTTTTAATTTTTGGCCCAAATGTGGGTCCAAACCCCCGTTTTTGGGTAAATTTCGAAAATATCCCTCGGATTTGAAATTAGAACCATCCAATTGTCACTTGTCTAAATTTTCAAGAAAATCGGAGCATTTTTAAATTTTAGTCCCTTTTTGGGCCTAATTATTACGTCATCAATATGCGTGGTCACAAAATTTTACTTTATTGGCAAAGGTCTTCGGTCTATTGGGCCACCTACCAAGTTTTGTGGCTTAAGAATGTTTTATATTTCTATGATTGAAGAGATATTAAGAATTAACCTCCAGTATCAAATTTGGCCAAACTGTGACGTCATTAATAGGCGTGGGGCAAAAAAATTTTTTTGTTGGTATCCAGTCTAAAAGCGCTGGTTTAGTTATACCTTGGATGTTATCACGTAAGATTTTTCGGTGACGCTTGGCGCCTCCTTTTCCAAGACCTTTACCTCCTTTACCACGTCCAAACGAAAAAAAAAAAACGAAAACGAAAACGGACGAAGTCGAAAGTCAATAAAAATGAAAGGCAGGCATCGAAATTAAACCAAACAAACAAAAAAAACAACAAAAACGGGTAGCTGTACTTGTACATAGGGAGGAGCACGCAATTTGTTTTTATAAAAATGTTTGAGAACATCAGGTTGAAATTTTGTTTTTCTAAGAACGTTGCAAGAATACTCCCCAGGCTGAAATATGGTGTCAGTTTAAGAATACTGAGGCTTAAACAAAATTACACCATTCTTACAAAAAAAAATCGTGTAGTTAATTGTGGTTTTCTTATGCGAATTTTCCTGCATTTGAGTTTTATCCATTGCGTTTTTGTAAGCAATTGTGAATTGGAGGCACATCATGGTCAAACCACTTTGTGACAATATTAGTCAATGTCATTGTCCCCTCAAGAAAATCTTGGAAAAGTAATAGGTCTGTCCGGAGGTGTTGAAATATGTCCAGTATATGCGGAATTTTCCAAAATTAGCTCAAAATACAAACATATTTTTTATTTTCTGTTTTACAGATCCACCGACGTTATTTTTGAAAAATGAAAAAAAAATTGACATTTTATTTTTGTTTTTGTTTTTATTTTTATTTTCCCTGTTTTTTTTTGTTGTTGCTTGTCAATTAGTTACACCTATACTTATATCTGAAAACAGAAGTTGAAAGATATGAAGTCATAAATAGTTTAAAAATTTCTAAAACAAGTTTAACGCCGCTATTTTATCGACTGTACACGTCCCTTTTCACAAGAACGCTAATATTTAGCTAATCCTTGCCTAATCCTTTAACCTGGCCCCACCCTTGCAAGTGATGGTTTCATTTACGTTTCAAGAAAAGTTCAATCTTCCTGTATATTAATTTTTTGGTTCTTAGTCAATATTTTTTGAAATGGCTCAAATCTCAGCCTAGCGTTGCATATATTGTTGCTTGTATATTCATAAAAAACGTGTATGCAATCGTTTGCACGATAAAGGCAAGAGGCATATGGAATTTTAAGATGGACGAAACTTGCAATTAATCTTGCCACCAGCTTTCCTTGTTTTAATTTTCATCAAAATTGCCATGAAGGCAAAAGGAACTGGAAAGAAGTATGCTAACCAATTTATTTGTAAAGATGAAAGAGAGAAGTCAAAACATTTGCGTCCAGAGTTTTGTCGTCACTTGTGCTAGCTAGATGCACGCTACCTTCCATCAACCATTTATTCCAATTTCAATTCGGATCCACACGGAACTCCCTTCCCAAATCTAATTGACAGTTGTTTTCCTAACATGTGCGGGAAAATGATTTTCAGTGTTTCTCTAACGACAAGTTCATCTGTGGAGTGTATTAAAAGTTTTTGAACAAATAAGTGACAACGACAGAATGAAAATCAACTGATTACTGTTATTATTATGTTGTTTTTAACATTTGAAATACGTTAGAGAACATTATAAAAATATTTATAAAAATTTCTTCCCATTCCTCAGGGATCAGTTATATTCATTTTCAGATTCTGAGGTTAAAGTTTCCTTGGCTTTTGGCAATACATGCTTTGTGAACTCAACTGGCTTATGATGCCCTTGGACTTCACTTAAAGGAATGAAAAATTCTCCAAGACACATAGGTCTTGCTAACAGGTTCTTTTTTCGCCCATAAAGTCTCACATTCAAATTGTTTACTTCCACATCTTGCGGCGTGATTGGACCAATAGTAAAAGTACTTGACAGAGAAAGTTTTTGTGACGATGTTCTTCCTACTGGGTACCATTTTGTTTTTCTACGATATTTATGTTTAGGTATTAGCTTCATATGAAAACTGATCTCTTGTGGAGCATTTTTATCGCTAAGATGAAGTTCTTTGATGGAACGAACAACGCCAAGCAGACATTTTGTACTTTCCTTGTAGTCTAAACTTATATCAACTTTTGTGTTCACTATGAAGTCGCCATCTTGTCTTTGCATGAGCGACGCAGCTTCTTCCTCTGAGTATTGTTGATATTCAGAAGCCAGTTGTGCCATTCTCTTCGCTGGCCCATCTTTAGTATTCGGTTTCTTTTTGTAGCCATATTTTTGGTAAATTTCTTCAACCCTTTGTTGTTTGATTTTATCTTCTTCGCAGTTTTCTTTCTCTTCAATGGCGTAATCGGCAAACGGTTGATCTAGCAGCTCCTCCTGCGAAACATTTGTGAAGTCTCCATTGAGATACTTCTTAGAAATTATATTTACCACTAACAGCAGCAACAGTGCAAAAAGAATGACACCGAAAAACACGATAATACCTGAAAACAAAATAATTTTGTGGTAAAACGACTGATTGAAGTCACAGATACGGCACAACCAAAAAATAAGTAACAAATTATTACGCAATATGCTTCAAAAACCGTGCGAGTGTAAAAAGTGTGAATGAGCGTTGTTTTTACTAATTTTTTTTACCTTCAATAAATCTTCAAAATTATTGCTTATTATTGCTTTCCCTTTCGTGAGAAGTACTTAAAATTCTGGTTTGACCGTTGCAGTGAAAAGATTCTACTTCGTGTATTCTACATATTTTATTGCGTTCGATATTTCGCTAATTTTGTAATAGGATTTTCTTACCTACAGCAATCATCTGTGTTTTCTTATTCTGCGCACAGCATGTCTACCATATTTGTTTCGTGTAGCGTTTGCATTCATGTGAGACAGATATGTTTTACTCGATAGGTTCTGGTAATTAAAGATAATGTCATTATAATTTGACTACTGCTCCCTGTTCACACCATAGATTTATGCCAATGTTTTTTAGAACAGTGATAAATACAGATGTAGCGTCATCTTGCAAGTACTACGTCAGAGAGCACTGTGTACAATCAGAAAAGAGCAATAGTAAGTAAATTTTGCATATTTTCTCTAATGCAGTACTTTAAAACTACTGAAGTAAAATTTCTTAAAGTGTCAAGTATTTTACACGTCAAATGACAAATCCCTTGACAAACAATTATGTAGGTACGTACGTATTGAGATTATAGCTCTCCACCGTGCTTTAATATGCATGTATGTATATGCTTCTAGATATAGCAGCCAGATACCAGATGTATCATACTTCGTTGATTTTCTAGATAGGTTAAGACATAAGGACGTGACAAACGAAACCATCTGGGTTGTTATTAGACCTATACGATATTGGTATAGTTTTGAGGTGGCAACAGAATTTGGCAGCATGAGCCCAGTTTCTTTTCTTCCTGTAATTCGTTTAGACTCACATTTATGATTTGAAACCAAACTCTTAATCAGGCATCTTGTTCAAATCATTTTCTTCGCCAGTTAATTTAAATGTGGGAAGAAACAAGTGCTTTTGTAAGCATCGCCATCGTTCTCCAATGAAAAACGATCGCAACAGAGTTTAACGGGAGGTAGCATAAATTTGATAAGTAACACAAAAAATATTTTTAAAATGAATCATAGTAATGTTTGCAAACATTCTCTATCCTCGCCAAGTTTCTTAGCTTTCATTTTTTTCTCACTCTCTCTCTCACACTCTCTCTCTCACTCTGACAGATTTCGAAAATAGGACTAGACACCCTGTATTTACCCCCAGTACCCCCATGAGTACTGTGCAAGGAGATGGTACCTAACCATTCACTTTTCATTACTGTGATCAGTGACCACCATAGGGATAAAAAATAATGTATTCATTAGTTGGTACATTATACCATTTGAATTGAAGATTTCACAAATGAAGGACCTGTAAAAAATGTTTATGCTCATGTTGCTCTCGAAGTTGTCTTCATATGTGTGTAAAATATATTTGCGCTCATGTTGCTCTCGAAGTTGTCTTCATATTTGTGAATGAAGTTGATCATCATTCTCCTCCACTTCTTTTACGCCGAAATATTTTCCATAATTATCCTTCTTTGGTCAAACCACGGATTTTTCTAACAAAATAGGACCAAAGACATTGCAAAATGAGTTGCTTTCGCCTTCGATTAGCCGTTTTGACTTTCTAAAATACCTGGTTGCACGCGAACATCAATAATTTGTTGACGATGTTTGTATAAATATAATTAAACCACGTCCTTTGTTTATATATAATTTGATTGAATTTAGCTCGAGGTTTTATTCGACGCCGCACTTGCTGTCACATTTTCGTCAAGTCTAATTCAATTGAATTTAGCGCGGCGAAAATGCGGAGTCTAATTTAGTGCTCACCAATGTTATTGAGGTGAGTGACATTTGGCACTTTCACAAAATAAAGCCCCAGCGTCTGCTCGCCTGATAATAAACCTTAGTAAGCTACGTCGTTCCTATGAAACATTCAGGTACGGTGGGGCGACAGGGACGGAAATACTGGGTTCAAGTTTGGATCTGAATTCTACCTTGTGTGAGCAATATTTGCCCAATGCTGATTGCGAAGCTAATAATGCGAGTTAAGTTTCAATTTCTCTTGACAACTTTCCATAGGGGGATGTACGGCTTGTCTTATACCTTAGGGAGATTTCTTTGCGTGACTTATTTTTGTGGATTACCACTCCAAAACTATTGAGTATTGCAGATTTATTTCTCCTCTTTTGGCAAAACCGAGTTTTATTTCTTATTCTCGGTAGTTTCATTGAAGCAAAATCTTTCGTTTCCGCATAGGAAAAATAACTATTTTTTCATTGTGTAAGTGAGAGGACTCGAACCCACACCATCTCACCCTGCTGGTAACAGAGCAAGATTGCTAACCAACAGCCTAACTCGGCAGAAGGTTAGCTCGGCATGAGACGAGTTTATCAACGTGGTGTGTGTACATATATCATGGTTATTTTTTACATATATCATGGTTATTTTTTCATTGTTCAAAATTTTGCGGAAGAAATTTTTGCGGACCATAAGTTTTCTGTCAATTTTGTGGAATTGAATTTTGCGTTTTTGTAATTGTAGTCAAATTTACAACTGAATAGTATATATAAGTATTATATAAATAAACTCAAACTGATATCTGGGTAGAACCTGACCTGCCCGAAAGAAGAAAGAAAAAAAACGACGGTTACTGAGACATTCGTTCTTCATTGGGATGAGAAATTCTGATTTAACAAGTTCAAGTTTTTGTTTGTATATTTCTGAAATTTTAACCTTCTCGTTTTTCTATCAAACTTTTATCAGTTAAAGGGTTATACAAAATATTTGCCATTTCGCATAGTTATGTGTTAATCCTTCCTCTTTGAATTATTGTAATAATGATATAAAATATATATCTGTAATCTCGGTAATCTCTATATACACAGAGAAAAAATGAAAGGTGAGCAAATAGTGTCCATGTTACAACATTGTAACAATATTGGAGAATATCCCAACAATATATTGCCATTTAACCATCACTGTTCTTCTTTGATCGATTCTGGTACTCCTCGAGAAAGCCTTCTCCAGAAAGTCATGCCTCCTCTAGCAAGTATTACTTCTGATAAACCCAAATAGCATTCCCCTAAACAACGCGCCCTGCCATAAAGATTATTAGTCTGTTTACGCCCATATACACGAAATCGAAAAGAAACTCGTGTTTCTGACGGGGGCAACTTGAATTTGAATTTAAAATATTCATCTAACCTGGATCGACCGTTATTTATGTCATACCAGTAGGTTTTTATGGCGTATTTTTTTATGGGAAGTACAACAACATGCACCTTGACTTGCAGGGGCTGTGATTTTCCATTAAACGTTAGTCCATCTACTTGAATGATTTTACCGGCTATATATTTCATTTCTCGAGAATATATGACAGACGCTTGAAGATTGATATCCAAGTTTGTCACAGTGTTTATTGTCAACCAGCTGGCTTTGCTTTCCGTACTGACGTAAGAGATCTGATCACCATACGCCGACACCGACACGTCATCGCCGTCTGAGATTGCAATTTCTGCAAGCGTTTCGTGAATAGAGGTAGCCTCTCGTTTATTGATACTACCAGCATCCAAGATATCCAGTATATCAGACTTTTTTAGTTTAACTTCATCTTTAGCAACTTCATGGTACGTGTAAGCGTCTTGTTTCCTGTTCCTACAACAGCATTTGATGATGCAGACAAGAAGGAGTATCAGGAGGAAGAAGCATGTTATACCGATACCCACAGGTATGTACCCTAAAACAAAATAATACTACAGTTACTTTTCAAGTAAAACAAAATCACACGCTTTGCTTGTTCCATATGTTGTTGTTGTTGTTGCTGCTTAAATTCAAAATTTAAATTCCGGGAGTATTTTTAAATATTTAAATATTTAAAAATGCTCTAACGAAAATCTTTTTTCTTTTAATGATACTTGAAAAAAAAGAATATTTTCTATTTTCTAATTTCTCTTTTTTTTAAAGCTTATTTGTTTCATTTTATTTCAACTCTTCGATATATGAAATCCTCTTTTAGCAGTGGTTGCACCAAACAAAATGTTGAGAATACGTCAGAAAATCTTTGCACAAAGCTTGAAATTTAAATTGAATGAATTTCTTGCCAGCTCCGACTTCAATCTGAATATGATTTTTGGCTTTCTACGATACAGAACCGTCAATTAGTCAGTAGTCGAATTAGCTTTGAAACCAGGAGTCTTTTAGACTACATGACCCTACAAAAGATTTCAATCTCAATAGCATCGTTTATACCGATTCTTTGTTCTAAATGTAAAATGTTTTGACAACAACTTTATATGACGTCACAATTTGCGCCCATTGCTTATCTCTTGAGCCAACGATTAATAGAAGACAAGTTTTGCACATAGCATCGTTACTTTGTTTGTAAGTCAAATTTAGGGACCACACTAAAACTGACCCAAATTTGAAAATATTTTGCTGTTTCTAGAGATGTTAACTGTGATATCAATTCGCGGGGCTGATTTTGATCATTTTTCAAAATTTCGAATTTATTAAAGAAGTAACATGCAGGGGCACTTAATTTTGCACATTTGCACTTAAGCAGGAAACCTTCTTAGTCATCCAATTTTACTTTAGACAACAATAAACAGACGCAAGACACAAGCAACCTCGAACCCAGGGCTTCTTCTCCTTTTTAATAAACTGATAGCGGAGATAGAAGGCCGTCCTGGGATCGAGGTTGAAGACACAGGCAAAAACGAACATCAAGTGTTCTTTTGGTAGACAACTGAAAATTATTCCAATATTTTGCATTAGTTGCTTCATTGAGTTTCTAAATGTTCAAGTGACTTAAGTCCTAGTTGCTTATTAAACCTGTTGCTCATTCGAGAAACAAGTGTATCCACATTACGATTCAAAACGATATTGGTTGTACTTGCACGTGATTCCATACAGATACTTTTTAAATATTTTCAGCCTGTGTTCCTGGCTCATCGAGCCTGGCTTAACTTTGTCTTTCCTAAAGATTCCTGATAGAACCTACGTTTGGACACCAAAGGTCAGAGTGAGTGAGTACGCATACATCGACTAAAAATAACAATCTAACAAGCAGACTTCGAACGTTTTTCCAAGCATGATAGGTATTGTCAGTTGGATGGAGTATATTACTTCATGTTCTTGGCATCAAAACAATCTCTGCTCGCGTACCAAAAATATTTCACCTGTTCGTTGC
>JAYJMG010136302.1:0-22462 GCA_036873935.1 Stomotoca atra
TGTGAGGGAAATTGGGTAGATGGTTCAGAGTGATCATCGGGTGTTGCAGGGGGTTGTCTGGGAGAGCACTTTCCCTTGAAATGGGGTTGTGTCGCTCAGTAGAGCATTAAATACTCCAGGACTGCTCACTTAAGCCGTGGCCCCTCCTGGAAACAAGCGACAGGGTATAGCCCTCAAGCTTAGTGAGACTAGCCACGATAAATATAATCCTCAACTCAACTCAAAGAACATCTTAGACGTATTTTGCAATATTGCTTTGCTCTTTGTTTCGCAATGCAGATAGCCAAATAAGTAGCCCAATTGGGTAGCCAATTTGGGTAGCCAACGTTTTCAGACAACCCCAAATCAACCAGATCAGAAATAAGTAGACCTGTGCTTTTGCATAATGGATTTTTTTTATATTGAACCACCTCTTATTCTTTCTAAAACGTTTTTGCTTCCTAGCTACCCTGCACAATTTTGGGCCTTCGACAAAGGATTTTCATTTTTTTAACAACGGTATTTTTGGCCACTAAGCTTTGAATCCCTCCCCCCATCATAGGCCGTGACGGCCATAATATGAAAGACACAGTTTGATTTGTAGGGTACCCGATGAATATCTCTTGTGCATGTATCGCCCTCCTTCCCGCCTGCATATCATTATCTTGTGTTTTTTGGCTGATGGAAATTATATCCCAGTTTTCCGTCAGCCGCCCGCATGCTTTGCAACCACCGCCTAAAAAATTTCATTATTTAGAAAAAAATCATTATATATTCAATGCAAAATTGCGAAATTAAAAAATAAATATTCCATTTTATTAGAAACGAAAGCAAACATGTCAATATACAGGGTTCGAATTATAGAGTTTAATTTGCTTAGCAAATCTGGTGAGGCTTTAAAGAAAACAATAGGAATTTTTGCGAAGCTGGGCAATAAACCACAGAAAATGCTTAGCAATTCCTTCGAAATGGTTCGCAAAATGCGAATTGCGACCCCTTAATTCGTACCCTGATATAGCTGCCATGCCAATCATGCTTTACGTCACACGCTTCGCATAAATCAGTCAGTTCTCAGCCGACTTCCGCTCCGCGCTCTTCTTTCATTCCCGTTAAGACTGCATTTACACGCTGCAGTTTACTTACACCCTGGACCAATTTATTGGCCATGTTCCCATAGTGTTTACATTATTCCGGCACAAATTCACTGCTTCGTCAATCCGATATCATAGGTGAAAATGACAACGTTCCGGTAGCCATTCCGCAACGTGTGTAAATGCAATCTAAGGCTGTGTTTACATTTGGCAGTGGGATATAAAATTCCCAATTTTTTCGGCTTCCGTAGTTTCGTTGATCGAGTTTACGCTATCTTCATGTGGTACGTTGAACATTGCAAAATAATGAATAATGAATATGTAATGAAAATTTCCCGCCTTACTTTAGAAAATCTTCCCAACCGGAAACTGGGGTATAATTTCCATCGGCCCAATAGAAAATAGTATATACAGTATGTCTGCCAATCCAACCCTCCATAAACGGCCAAATGCCCTTAAAAAATGAAAATCCTTTGTTGAAGGCCCCTAATATTAAGGACATCAGACCGCCATCACAAAAAATATAGTTCGTGGTGTGCCTCTTTGCTTCTCTCCAAATTGGATGGTGAAGCATGCCTGTCAAGCGAAAGTGACATTTGGTGAAGCAAGTAAGATATTATTTCCGCTTTCCGTGTTGGTCCGTGAGCCATTTACCGAGTCTCTGACTAGCCATTTTTGGCGTTCAGAGAGAGTCGGTCAGGTGACGCGAACCTGAAATTTTTGTGATGGCGACCTCATAGAACAAACCTCTTCCTTTTTCTTGACCTCTCTGTTTGTTTCTTTGTGTGGTGAAACTGATTTTGAAAGTTTTGGTTGACATTTACTTAGGAATTTTCTATATTCTCTCCATTTATTGGCTGCAGGTAAAAATTTTAAATTATCACCTAGAATTATGCACTCAGCTCCTGAAATCATACAGAAAATAATTATGACCTAGCTATATGTTTCATCCCTGGAGTGAAGAATTCAGAAGAGTTGAATAATCTAGAAAGCTTTCTGCTTTGTTTCTTTCTTGCTAAAGGCTTTTAACTTGATGATCCAGTCTTGGTTTACGGTATTTTCTTTTCCGTGATTGTGGCATTAAAATTACCCATTGCTAAGAAACAGCTCTTGGTGACCTCCCAAAACAACCAGATATCATTCTGTCAATATGTTCAGGCAGATTGCAAAAGGCAAATATTTCATTTTCAGGTAAGAATTCATCCCTGAATCAGAAGACCATCAAACATACACTTTTTAATATTAACTCTCGTTTTTTCGTTTTTTGCTTTTTATGCACAATATTTCACATTTTCTTACCAAATTACCAATAAAAAGAAATTTATAAATTGAGAATTGTGTAGACAAAGTATCTTCTAATTTCTTGATTTCTTAGATCCTGGGTAGGGGAACAGAAAAACAAACAAAATCCCCGTCTAGAATTTCAAATGCAGCAAAATGACATCATATTATTTCAATAAAAAAATTGTTGATCCTGACAAAGCATGTTTTTTGGAATATTTTTCATTAAAAATACACCAGGGGTACTAATCATCCTCTCATAAGGCCATTTGGGTTGCCTTGATATCGTTGAGATGCAAAGTCTACACTCTCGATCTTCGTGCCCCAGGTTCAAACTTTCATTTTTAATTTACCTCATTGTTGTACATCATTCATAAATAAAAAACCTTTTTTAAATACGCAAAATATAAGCTCACACTAAAATTAATTTATTTCACAGCTTGTGTAATCGCCTGTTTTTGCGCCCAATTTGTACTTGGTAGCCCCTGGGTAGTTAGGGTGGCGGACAGGCGCAAAACCAAATTTATTGGGGATCGACTCCCTTGTATATAGTTGGGCAACATACAAATTGACTTTTCCAACACTTAGCATGTTGTTAACACTAAAGGATTGGAGGGTCAGATTGGAGGGTCTGCTAATTTATCAATCTTTTATTGGAACTACAGTTAAATCTTTCAAAGTCTTTAGCATCAATTAAAACCAAAAAATCTTGTCAGCATTATAATAAAATAACTAAGGAATAGCAGAAAAACAAGACCAATGCTTGGCACAGCCTTATCGTCCACGTGGGAAATGGGCTTCTATCAATTTCTTTCAAACGGAAAAAAGAATGATAACGGTATCTCAGAGGTCAAGGCTTGAGTACAATCTTGATCATTGTATTTATTTATTTATTTTTTATTTATTTTCATTTTTCATTTTGTGTGTTTGCTGTTGTTGTTGCCTTTTTGGCGTGCAAATGACGTTGGTTGTCTGACACAGCCAAGAAAAAGTGAAGAGAGTGCTGGAGTGATTTATTGTCCAAATTAGAATTTGTTTTGCCAATTAGCATCCTGGAAAAGTAAAGAGGAATTAATAACTAATGGTGGACTCAACTTTCTAGAGCAGATACTCATTCGAGCTACAGTCATACCTTTAATTAGAGGACACTTTCAGGACAACATTTTTCCGTTAATTAAAGGTATCAACCATTTAAAGATTCGATTGATTTTAGCCATTGTGTGCTCAGTTTTAAAATTTAAAAAAGCTTGAAATTTTGATGCGCTGAGATCCATAAGAGATTCCAACGATATAGTTGATGAAGAATATCGCTCAAAATTGCTTATCAACTTACTCCATATAGTCCACGTAGTACAAGTTCTTAAATTAAAATTTAATTGTATTTGAATTTGTATAACCCAAATGAAAAACCTCATCATAATGCATTATGGTACCTTATTGGAAAGTTAAAAATTTTTCACCCTTTAAAATTATTCTCACTTTTATTCAAAGAAAAATTTTAAAATTTTGCTTGGTTCATTTAATGTCAGAATTCAATGAAATGAAATATTCTAGCAATTCACCAGCTGTGTCAACTTACATGGAGGAAGAAGAAGAACGCAAGCCTCTGTGTATATTGAGTTTTGTTCTGTTTAAAGGGAACTTCTGGCTTTCCTAATCCCTCATGATCCAGCTTCCTATCATAATCCAAACATTTCTTTTTATAAGATATCTTGACAGTTTTATTGTCTTTTTTCCACAGATGTAAGCGATTTTCTGCTTCGAATTACCTCAGAACTAAAATGAAAAACTATATACATTAAATTTTTGAAAGGATCAAAAGTTTTGTTTGAGAAGCTATTTCATTATTAAGTCCAAATGCTTTTGGTTTTCATGGTCTCACAGAGAATTAAAGAATACATTAGAAGCTAGCTATCACTTACAACAGTTTTAACTATTTACACTAGTTTGTTGGGTCACATAAGACCTTGATAATTGATAATTGATAATGGTACTGTATATAACAGGCCCGGCGGAGTAGCGAAATTAAATACCTCAAAAATTTCTACCCTTAAGGAACATTAAAATGTTTATATTAATACATTAAAACTTTTATAAACTTTAGTTGAGTTGATTTAGATCGTTGTGCGTTATATTTTTGACTGAAACTGGTTTTCTAACTCCAATGTTGTCAATCCCTAAAATTTTAGCTTACAGCGCTCCCTAAAACCCCTAGCTGTTATTTCGCTCAGCCCCTACTCATTATTGTTCACTCCGCTGGGCCTGTATAATTGAATATAATTTAGTATGTCCTAGATATTTGAAATTTGAATGGTTAATTTTGTAGGTCTTCAGCAAGTCAACTACAGTATACTGTTATCAGATCATTTTTTGGATTACCAGACTTTGGTGGAGATAGTACAAAAGAATTTTCTCAGAAGAAAGCCATTGGGTTTGTATTCTTTATTGACTGTTCGAAATATTTCCCAGGGGAGGCCCTTTTTTTCAACTGAAGGGATAGTCTTGATCATTATGGGTAAATATGGTTCCAAGATGCTTGAACAAAGCAGGTTTACAAAAGCTAAGGTAGTGATGGGTCAGTGGTTAAGTCCTTCCCAGTGAGCAAAAATGTTAAAAAATCATTGTGGAGGAGTGCATTTCTATTGAAACGAGACACGTAATACATGTTGTTTCAATAGAATTACACTTTTCCACAGTGACTTTTTAACGTATGGTATCTATGGTGGCTGTGGCCATGTTTCAGAGGATGGGAGTAGATTGAAGATTTCTTAAAGAAGAAAGTTTTTATCTGGGAAAAGAACTTTCAAAACTAAGTAGCCCCTTTCATTGAAATGATGCAGCCATTAAGAAATTTAAAAAAAAGAAAGGATATGGTATGTAACGACTCTTAGCCATGCCTTGGCACTTGGATCAAAATGTTTTAGCCACGCCCATGTAAGATGTTATCAGATGGTTAAAGAAGGGAGAGGTATTTGATAATTTTATCTTATAAAAGAGATTTGATATACAGTATGGACAAACCATATTTACCTGTATCAGCTCATTTTGCTTCTACCTAAATAGTTCTTGGCCTGTGTTCGAGAATGACACATGACATCGCTGAACAGCAATTCAAAATCTAAATCGTGCCTCAACTATATAATTGTTTATTAAGTTTGATTAAAAGCGAACAGTGGGCCACAAACTGATTTGTCAAAAGTTTCATTTCCCATTTTTCTAAGAATTTAAAAAAAGTAATTATCATTATTGCAGTGTGAAAATCCATGACAAGACGAAAATTACGGTACAACATGGTCTAACTGACAATGCAAATCATATTATTCAAAAAAAATGATGACGAGAAGAGACAACATTATTATATTAGTGATATTTCACTTAGCCACTGCTAGCATCATCAGACTAACTTACAGTGGAAATGTTTCACCTACATATTAAAATTTTTCAAGTAATTTTCCCCATTATAATAAAAACAATGTAAAAACAATGTAACAAAAGAAACTAGGAACATATAAGAGACAGGTAATACAACAGATAATTCACAAAGGACTAATAACATAACAGGTGACATAAAACAATGACGTGATTATTGTACAAATTATATTGCCAATATATACCAAGTATTCTGAAACAAGACAAGAAAAACTTCATTGTGTCTCATAGTCAAATGGTGATAAGTTAAGCCAGTATTAACCTAAATAATGTTCAAGGGATTCTTCATTCTTAGCATGCTTGTGGCAGACTATACTTAAACAGGCTGTAACAGACTATGTGCTTAGTATATTCCAGGAAAAAAATTTTAGCGAAAAGATAAAAAGATAAAAAGATCTTTTGAAGAAGTATGAAAATTCCTTCAATCACTCCATCCTTACTCTAAGATATGTCAGTTTTTCAGCAGGTGTTCGTTTGTTAGATATCTCGAGATTTTCGCTACATGAGATCGAAAAATTCTTGTCTCAATGATCACGCTTGTTTTTATCTTCTTGAGAAACATCTCTCCTCATACTTTTGATATATTGATTATTGATATGATGGAGTTTTAATCTTATATTTTATTATCACTTTTTTTTAGATACTCTATGCAGCAATTGTATGATGTTGTTGCTAATGTTGATGACTACAAACTCTTCGTTCCTTGGTGTGTAGCTTCTGAGACTTTCGAAAAAAGTAAGATACATGCCCGCGCAAACTTAGAAGTTGGTTTCCCACCGGTGTCGGAAAAATATACATCTTTGCTGACTCTAACCAAACCAAATTTAGTCAAGGTATGAAAAGACATATTTTGAAGGCTTTTTTACTTCTCTTCTTTTTCCTCGTGTTTATACCTAGTTAGGTGGCTTTTATAGTCAAATGGCGCTGAGCAGTGATGAAAAGTGTCACTGTGGTGGTGAGAGTGTTGAACAATTTTCTAGGTGAGAGGCATAAAAATCATTCAGATGTTTTCACTGTTTTAAAGATAATTCTGGGAGATTGTTCCAAAATTGTTAGGATTAAAATAAAATCCATGATTTGAGTGATATTCTCATGTATAAAGGAGATCCCTTTACATTTCATATAATTTTTATATTTTTGAATTTATTTTCCTTATTTTAAAGCTTGTAAGTCTTATTTTGTATGATTTTTTATGTCAGTATAAGTCTGATAAAAAGAAAAAGAACAGATCTTTTCGACATAATTTATTGACAAGCTTTCGGTTCAACTTGAACCATGATCACGTCATACTGTCACTAATTTAAATTCGGTTATGTACAAAAATTTAATACCATCAAATTACGAATAGTTTACAATTCTCAGTTGTATAAATACAACGTAAGTCTTAGTTGAGCTTTTGGGTGTGCTAAATTCTCCTTGATTTGATTATTCATCAAATTATGGAGACATTACCAGTCATATTTTCAATTTCCATCACAGGAGCTTATAACAAGTGTTGCAAAAATGACGGATCGAGTGGGGCTTGAACCCATGACCCTCGATCGCTGGACGATTGCTCTACCAACTGTGCTACCGATAGCAATCATATGAGTCACCTTTATATCACTCTTGTTTGTTTTCATTTTCAGTCTGAATGTATGGATGGTACTCTCTTTAACCATTTAACCTGCATATGGAGAATGAGCAAAGGCCCACCTGATATTCCCAACTCTTGTACCCTTAATTTCTATGTAAGTATTTTGCAATTTTCATTTTATTCATATTCACAAGCAACGCATTGTCGTATGTTGTGGTGCAACTATTTTTGTTTATTGAGCGACATAACCCTTTGTCTATGACTTCTTGGGTTTGTTCTTTCAGTGTTTTCCAGTGTACAGTAGGGCAATAATAAGTTTTCAAGGAACATATTTTCAACCATTCGCCTGCGACCTCTTTGATGTGGCTAATGTATTTTACCACCAAATTGTTTTTTTTCTCATTGAGAATTCTGAGCTTGTATTGAAAAATGTTGCATCGTTTGTTTACTACTGTGCCCCTTGACTTTTTCCTATAATAACTGAAATTTTATGTGGTATTCACCATATGTACCATGGATTTAAACGAATGCATTGTTTCTACGCTTGTTGTGTTATGTTTGTATGGTTCTTATGTTGGTTTCCCTTGTGTACAAATATACATTTTTCCAGGTTACGCTTTTTTTTTCTAATAAGAAACATTTTTATAAGAAACATGAGGCTGAAAAAAGGGAAAAATTAAGAAACAATTAAGAAACATAACCGGACTCAAACTTTGAAACAAGGTTCTGAAAAATGCAATGAAATAAAAGCCATTCCAATAACAAAGCACCTCTTGAACTTTTAGTTTTAAAAAAGAATACAAAGCTGTCTAAAATGCTCTATGTCAAAGTTATTATACATGTTTTCATCCACTTTGTCATCGACAATTTTAGAAAACTAAACTCGGCAAAAAGTTAAGAAACATACATTTTTTTAGTTTATCGATAGACTTAAGACTTAAAAAAGAGCTTTGGAATTTAGGTACCAGGCTCTCTTGTACCTCGAACCACGTTTAGTTAAGGAATTGGATCCAGGAAATCCAAAAATTGACCATTATTGAGCCAGAACACGAGATTGAGCACCATTGCAATCAAAAATTCTTACGCTTTTTCGGCTGATTTCGTTCCTTTCATACTGAACATTAACACCCAGCAGTATGAAACGAAAATCTCCTCTCATTTCTTACTAACAGGCCTTTCATGACAAAGCGTCCTAGCCGGAAAAAAGCTATAAAAAAACCCAGAGTCTACAAAAGTCCAAGATTGTAGATGATGACTTTTTTCCCATTCCTCCGCAGGTGTCTTTTGAATTCAAATCCGTTCTGCATTCGCAACTGTCTGGTATATTCTTTGATGAAGTCGTCAAGAAAATGGTATCTGCTTTCGAAGATCGCTGTCAAACTTTGTATGGACCTAGCAGTTTGATCAATACTAAATATGACCCAAGTAAACGAAGACCTCCAAGAACGCGTCCTGTCGCCAGCAAGAAGGTAACATAACCTTTGCCCTTATTTGAATATTTCGGCTTACGCCATCTTCAGTACAGTAAAATAAGAACGGTAACGTGGCCCTTGTAGTATATGCAAAAACATGTGGTCAGTTTTAATCCATTTGCCACTTCCCTTTCCAATCAAGCAGAACTTGAATGTGGTTTGCTCTGAAATTTTCTTATTTTGATACCGTTATTATTCGATTTAGCGCTCGGGACGCTTAAAACTTTTCTTGGATAAGCTTACTTGGGGGAGAGCGGGGAGGTTATTCGAGGGAGTTCGCTTGTAAAAAATTATGTAGTAAGCCCTTTGACAAGTATTTTTCTATAATGTTTTTTTCTACATGACTCTCTTCCATCCTTCGAAGAATCGTTATATTTAATGAAATAAGCCCACCCCCTGGTGCATACTGGTGCGTTTAATCGAGAGGGTGCGCTAAAAAAAAATTTTCGATCAGCGCTTATTAAGAGGGTGTGGTCATTCGAATCGAGTTCAATAAATCGAATAATTACGGTATCCGTATTGGAATATCTTTAACCCTCCACAAAATTAATTGACAATTGCTTCAATAACCTGTGGAAATGTTAATCTTCTAACCCTCTCCCCCCAAATCAATGTTAGCATCAGAAATTTGATTTAGTACTGCTGCCACTTCCAAGACAACATTGATTTGGGGGCCAGGTAGTTTTTCTCAAAATTTAATATGGGGGATTGAAGAAACTTATTTTTCCATTTTTAGCTCGTTCGAGACAGCAGCTGACGAAGGATGGGCGTGCTAAATTACTAATTGTTTTTTTTAAAAGTACATATTAAGAAGAGGACAATTATTTTTAAAAATGAATTTTTATCAATCTGTTCTCTCTTTCTTTTGTCATGTTTTTAATGTTGTATACACGTCTCTCCATACACTGAAAAAAATTGATGTTATAATTTCAAAAATATATTTAAATTCGTGTGACATGTTTTTTTTGCTGCTTATTTTTAGGAATGGACAGGGTTGTTACTAAAACAAGAATGGAAGGCTTGACATTCGATCTTGTTTTCCCGTTTGAGTGGCAACCCTGATAGTATCGATACCAGTTAATATTGTGACTGAAACGATTTAAGTGAACCCTTCGACTTTTTTAGTTTTAGGGGGTCACGAAATGTGATCGAAACAGAGTTCTTGTGTTACGTCTGAAATATGGGATTTTGGGTAATTTGTTGAGAAATTTGAAAGTAATTCTGGAATAGTAATTCGTTTACTCGATTTTTTTGTTCGTTTTTGTTTTGTTTTGTTTTTCCAAATCAGTAGTAATTTTTTTGAAATTGAAGAATCAGGTTCACAGGCAATTAGGTAGTTGGAATCTAAGCGGGTGTTTGTTGATGTTGAAGATGTCATTAAAAATCCCGTGCCAAGGGTATAAGTATATTTGTGGGTCTTGTAGTTAAAAATCGAACAATTTATATAGCTCTTGTTGTTTGCTTTTTTGATAGGCGGTTATTATGATTTGTTGAGCTGCAAAAACTAGACGAAATTATTTGCGCGATCTCGAAATAAAGCCATTGCATTGTTTAACATGACCCCGACTGAGAGGTGATGTCACTTTTAACCACTGCAATGGCTTTATTTCGAGATCGCGCGAAAAAATTTGTCTAGTTTATTCGGAAAATGCACTTTACGTTGAATTCAGTTTTTACATGTGATTATATGAAATTGAATGAAAGAATTCTTCGGTGAAACAGACGGCCGGTTCTTTAGCCGCCTGGTTTACGAAATTAATCTGCCTTGTTGTTTCATTTTTTTGAGTGCACTATCATACTGCTGAAAAATCCAATTTTATCTAGTTAACAGCATGGTTTCTATCCAAGCGACGGCAAGAAAAGTCTTTCTCTCCTCCTTGGATGCTGTTTTCCCTGATAAATTAGTGAGAAATGCACTTCATCGTTGTGGTAATATCTTGACAGTAAACGGAAGAGAATATGAACTGAAGCGAAACGTTTACGTCATCGGATTCGGGAAAGCTGTTCAGGGTGAGTTCTCTTTCTCATAGACATTATACGCGCAGCTTCAAATCTGTTAACTCTTCGCTAGTGTGGTTAGTATTATACCCCCGTATAATGATATAATTTTGGTGCATTTCACCGGTCAAATTGAAAAATCCAGGAGGTCATTAATGAAGGATTAAATTTCCTTAGCAAAAACCAGAATACTCCCTGAAGCCAGTTTTCCACTAGACGAATTTATTCGCGCGATCTCGAAATAGAGCCATTGTATTGGTTGAAAATTACATCATCTCTCAGTCGACGTCATGTTCAACCAATGCGATGGCTTCATTCCGTGATCGCGCGAATAAATTCGTCGAGTGGAATACTCCCTGACACGCTATTATTTCACCGCAAGTGGAGTAGAAATTGTCAAGCATTCTTGACTCAGCACTAAGGAGTTGATAAGTTCTTGTCTTGCAATTGTAAAGCAGCAGTCTGCTGCTTGGTCATACTTAAGTTAGGTTGTATTTAAGAGGGTTCGAAGTAGCAACTTGATTTTAAATGTTTTAAGAGTTTCGAATGATTATGTATCTGCTCGTCAATCGAACGGGGTCTACATCCCTGGAATTGTTAAAAATATTGAAGAATAACAGAGTCTTTAAAGGATGTGAGAATAAAAGGCATGTCATAAATGTGACTCATGCCACAACCTCGATCCCAGGACTTTTTTCTGCTTTTTGATTATCAAAAAGCGGAAAGAAGTCCTGGGATCGAGGTTGACTCATGCCATAGCTCCAGGATAGACTCAAACTCTAATTATCCTCTCAGAAAAACAATATTTTGCGTATTTGCACCGAGTAGCAGTGTAAATGATCTGGATATCAATATTAAATTACACGCTAAGTTCGCCGAGCATAAATGTATTCACGCTACATTCCTCTTTCAGGAATGGCTGATGGTTTGCAAGGTGTTTTACATGATCACCTAGTGCGTGGCATACTCAGCGTACCGTTTGGTTCAAATAGCTCTAGTGTGCATTCAATTCCACACACGGTTTCTCATAAGATAGTGGATGAAAGAATAAAAATCCTGGAAGGAGCCAAGAATAATTTACCCGACGACAATGCTGTGCGGAATGCCGAAGATATACGAAATTTAGTTCATAATGTCACTGCGAATGACATATTGCTTGTCCTGACCTCGGGTGGTGGGTCTGCATTATTACCATCGCCAGTCGAAGGTATAACTTTGCAGGATAAGTTAAACACCATCAAGCTTGTGGCAAATGCAGGTGGAACTATACAGGAATTGAACACTATTCGAAAAAAGCTGTCCCGCTTGAAAGGTGGTAAATTAGCGTTGATGTGTCCATCAAAGAACATAATCTCTTTGATTATATCTGATATCGTAGGAAATCCGTTAGACTTGATTGCATCTGGACCAACGGTGTTTGATTCCTCAACTTTTCAGGATTGTGTTAACATATTTACAAAGCTGAATTTGAGAGACAAACTGCCAGATTCTGTATTGCGTTATATTGAGGACTCGCTGCATCACTCATCACATAAGCATGATGAGGATGACTTTTCGTTTTGTAATAATACGATTATTGGATCGAATTCTATTTTGGTGCACAGAGCAAGTGAGGAAGCCCTACAGCTTGGATACCAGCCGTATATCGTATCAACGGAACTTGAGGGTGATGCTACGGAGCTTGGGTACAAATTTGCTGAACTCGCACGTGCATTGATTTCACGTCAGCCGAAACAAATTGAAGAATGCTGTTTGGGACTTAATTGCAAATTCAATGTGACGAGTTTAATTGAACAGTTAGATGAAAGTATCCATGTGTGCTTGATAACTGCCGGTGAGAGCACCGTCAAAGTGACGGGAAATGGAAACGGTGGACGGAACCAGCACATGGCACTTTCTTTTCTTACCCATTTAAAGCGTATGTCAGAAAATGAACTACCAGATATTGGTAGTTCGGTTAAGTTTTGTTTACTAAGCGCTGGTACCGACGGACAAGACGGACCTACTGATGCTACCGGTGCACTTGTGACACGAGAATTGCTTGATTATGTCACCGAGCACAAAGTTGACGTTGAGTCATATTTGACCAATAACGCATCGTACGATTTTTTTACCGAACATTTGTCCGGTGAATATTTATTGAAGACAGGGTTAACGGGTACCAACGTTATGGATATCCAAATACTTATGCTCAAGTTCACTTCTTAGTGTTGTTTTTCTCACTGATTTAGGGGCTGTTCATATGAGAAAAAATATCCCATTAAACGGGGCTTCTCCTTTTGTCGAGACCATTTTCATCTGATGCTCATACAAAAACCTTTGACGCCACGTCATTATTTTAATCAATTTCATTGTTTCAAATATTGAACACGCGCAGATCTATCAAATCATCCCAGTGAGCCGGGACGTAGCATTCACATGGAAAAACACTTCCGTGTAAACAGAGATCCTGCCTTTAGTCTTTAACATGCGAGTGCACTTATTTTTTTAAAAACAAACCGGAGCCCCGTTTGCCGGGACGTTATTTCTCCATATGATGATCAGCCACTTAGTTGGGAATATTTTCCCTATTCACCATGGTAGCACCGTCGTTCCCAGAGCTTTTCTCTGTGAGAGTGACAAGTCATGGGGAAGAAGTTGCTTTCTTTGTTTTATATGAAATGAAGTCATACCAATGTCTTAATAGTAGATATACTGAATTATAATATGAATATAAGAATTTCGAAGAACAAGACGCTAACTGTTTCGGAATTAGCCTGATTTCCTAGCCCTCTTATCGCTATGAATGAATATGATTGTACGCGACAATCAAGTCTTTCAGACAGTCTAAACATCTTGGTTGGTTCGGAATGTCAGTCGTAATAATTAGAAGAGACGCACACAAACACCTCCTGCGGAAAATGTGAAATTAAGAACCTCTTGAAACTAACTCAGTTACGTATTAGACTGACGTATTTACGGAAAATGAATGAATGGAATACAGCATTCTGTCGATAACGCGTCCAATCATATCGCTTGACAGAAAGGTGAAGTGAGATGTCGCGTCTTATATCCGTCAGTAACTGATTGAATTGTCTCCAAAATCAACCATGATCCCATGCCTCGTCCTTCCTTATCTCAAAAAGAGACAACCCACCCTGGAATCGAGGTTGTCCCCACATGCCCTCTTGTTGGTTTCATACAAAGTTAATCTGAAATGATCATTGACACTCATTAAGTTAGTGTTCTTTCGCATCTATTTTGATACCAGATCTAATGGAGGTCTCAGGGCTTCTTTGCTTCTCGATATCAATGAGAAAGGTTGGTGTTTGAGTCACAAGGTTAAAGACGTGTAAAATGGTTAATTAGTTGTCCGTAGCGCGTTAGGTAGCGGCTGTTAGGGGTTTGGGTTGGAGATAGATGGGGTATTTATCATGCAATTTATCAACCATTTTAGTGTATAACATAACTAAAAGAAACTTGATATAAAAAGTGTTACTGTAAACCAACCTCGTTCCCAGGGCCTCTTCTCCTTAAGGAGAAGCGGCCCTGGGAACGAGGTTGACTGTAAACGTTAGTTTTGTGGCTTTCCTAGAGTTCTAATTTTCCATTTCCAAACCTGCATTGCATGTCTTGATGTCTTTTTTGGTGTTCTTTTTCATGGCTTTATGATGGCGGTATCTTTCTCTCAAACCTGCTTAGCGAGCGTCCTTTGATGCTCGACTCATAAAAGAACTTAAGTTTAGGTGGGTAGGCGTCTTCGTAGGTGGACAGAACTCTAATCTGTCAATCATTACAGCAAAGGTCATAAGGTCGTATTACGACATAGTACTAAATACAAGTGACTTAACTTACACGTTAATCCAGTAACCATGAAGCCAGTAAAATCATTGTAACCCATGTAACTTGAGCAATCAAGGGATTTGTGAATTTACGTTTATGCATTTTGGTATATGTTCGGATGTATTGCAAGCCCCCTCCCCTACAACATTTTCTGAGATAACTTTTTTTATACAAGGCCAAAAAAAAAATAGGTTTGCTTCCGAAAAACCGGCTGGGTGAAATTTTTTAAGCCTTGAACCGGCCGCAATAAAGTGAGGAGAAAAAGACACTAGCGATTGAAATCAATATTCCTAACAAAACATAAAGTTGCAAAATATTTGCACAAATAGACGCAACATTACCGCAGCAACCCGTGGAAAAAGTTATGGCGACCTCCCGGGTGAGTATTTTTTTTGTGACCCGCTTTTTCGGAAACAAGCATATTTTTTTGGATGGCACAATTAGTTTAGTTACGAAACTTTCACACTTTTAGTATAATTCTATTTCACACATTTCACGAAGTGTGTACAATAATACAGGAAGAAATACCTCCCGTATTTATCGCTATTCTTTTCTTCTTTATACCGAAATATGTGCATGATCAATGTGCGTTGTGTCGATTCTTCACGAGCAGTGTTCACAGACGCGCGATGTTGATACTGTGTTTCTGGCTACGAGCAGTATTCATTCGGATAAATTTATCGATTAAACCATATGATTGGTTGCATGTATGCTCCAACCAATGAAATAGATTGATTTGGAATTCGTTGGAAATTAACATCGTAAAAAATACCCCTAAATCTCAGGAGAAAACTAAAATGGAAAGAGCGTAAACAATAAAACTTTGGTTACATTAAAGCCTGTTCACCGACTTTCCGACACGCGCCCGGTTGTCCCGTTTCTACTTCACCGCGCAAAATTTTACCGTGCGAGGTTGAGTCTTGTGTTACTAGCTAGTTACATTACGCATTTGTAACGTCGGAAGTTATTTGTGTATTTTATGGTCAGACGAAAACGCTGCATCTTGAAAAAGGTTTTTAAATTTGTATAGTATTTCCTGTGAGTGTAAAAACCGCATGAATACATCCATTCATAGTACCATACTTATTGCTATCTCTTTTCCAGTGCTTTTTATCTGACTAATGGAGAAAGTTAGGACATTTTACAAAAAGTCCTGGGATCGAATTTGTTTGATGTAGCGTTACACGAGATTCGTGATAATCTGTCGTCACGTACTTGGCAACCGTCTTTGCCATTGTGGTAGATAATTTTCAGACAAAAAGAATGCATTAGCCTTTTGGTTTTGTCAGTGCATCACAAGCTGAAATTAAGTTTCAGTGGGTGTAATTTTAAATCCTCCTCCCTCTTTTTGAGACAATTCATTTACAGTCTGAGCTATTTTGTGAGTTCTCTAACGTAGGAATGTTATCTTAAGTCGAATATCGGTGGCATCCGGGCTTCTTCCGGGTCATATATTGGGTTGATAAGTTAAAGTAAGGCGGTGTCAACTAAATCATCCTTTTTTAACCTGTTTCTACAGCTGCACATTGTAGCATGGTAACGGCGTTGGCAGCCAAGCACAAAAGTTGCCATAGACGACGCAATAATTTAGGTGTTCTAGTTCAAGGATACCATCTTTTTAAACACATAAAAATTGATAAACACAAAAATGGTTTTAATCCGTCTTGGTGTGGTTGTATCCTTGAAATTGCTGATAAGAAAGAGAAATAGACTTCACTAATTATTTGTTTGTTTGTTTGTTTGTTTTTGCTGTTGTCGTTGTTGTTGTTCAACATACTAAACATATGCAACATCTTACAAACAGACAATTAAAAAGCTAATGGATTCTAACAAAAAGAAAAGAAAAAACGCATCACGAACAAATACCTTTCTGATCAACAGACATTCAGAAAGACGAAGCGAAGGCACCCAGAGGGCAAAATCGTTAAAAAGTCACTGTGATGGAGTGTATTTCTATTGAAGCGATGCGTATAATTCGTCTCGTTTCAATAGAAATACCCTTCTCTACAGTGACTTTTTAACGATTTTGCCCGATGTGAACTCATTCTATGCTATGTTAAATTGTCACGAATTATTGCCTCATAAATGACATCCTAGGTTTTTGATCTGGCTAGAGTACCGTATGTCTTCTTTTAAACGCTGCGGCGTTTATTAAATTGTTAGACTTTCAGGGTGAGGTGTTTATTAGAGGGCGGCGTTTAATTTAAAGGGAGGTGGTTTTACATCTTCTCTCGCTAACAAAGGCATAGACACAGGTGTTTTAGAGTGAGCATGGAGGTAGGAGTGAGGTACATATACTTGCTCGAAGCGTATTCTAAAGAACATTTACACCATTCGTATGAGTGATGTTTGAATTTTGAAAATTTCCATTTGAAATCTATTGAAATTGTTCTGATCAGCACAAATCGATGTGACTATACCATGCGCCGTGAAATCTTGCTGAAAGAAAACCACACTCAATCCCAGCGCTTTTTGGAAGAAATAGACAAGAAGCGCTGGGGACGAGTGCGAGAAGAAAACTGCCTATGAAATTACCACACTTGCGGTTGTTATTGCATAAGACACGCACAAAATGGTTTTCCTTTTGTCTTGCCAGTCAAGCAAAAGACGAGTTTTAAATTCTCCAGTCCTGAAACGATTTATTTATTACTCCTGTGGTTTGTTTTTGGCATTTCCTTACCTTATTGATACTGCAAATACTCTCTTCAGTTAAGTTGAAGCATTTTCTAATTGATGATCAAGAAGAAGAAAAAACTAAAATAGGTCCATGCATTCTATCAAGGCACGTATCCCTGTGGCTTCGTCTTCGTACCAGCCTCATTCGTTGCTTGGTAACGTAAAATAAGGCAGTCCTTCTGTCTAGCAATTGCTTATTTTTTTAAGAAACCTGAACTTGACTTTGCTTATAATGTGTAGCTGATTAAAAAGAATGAGTGAGTGTAGTTTGATAGCACAGTTCCGCTTCTGTCTTGATGTTATTTTATCAATGGCTTACAGAGGATATTTAAACAAATACGCTATAGAGCATAGTATTTCAGTGAATGTTCTGGAAGTCGTGGGAGCCTTGAGAAAAGAGAAGTTGGGATCATTTTGGGATTATTAGTACAAACCGGACAGACAAAAACCGTTCATTAATTAGTTGTAATAGATCCATGCGTTTAAACTTGCTACACTGCACATGCACATGAAAAAGATTAATTAACGCTGTGATTGAATGCTAAGAATTCGCAATTACACACCAATTAGGCGCGTCAGATACGCGCATTAAATGTCAGTTTGACTTATGACGTCGTTTGCGTTATATCTTGTGTAATTGTATCCGATACGGCGGCTATTGCTTACTCATTTGAGCGAACAAGATTTGTTTAACGAGAAAGACGAAGAAGAGGTTATTTGTCACTGAGCATTGTTGACTGTGGATTATCTAACTTAAGCTCAATAAGAAACTACGTAAAAATTGACTGTGAAAGTCAACAGATAGTAGCTTTAACTTTTTTTCAATTACATTCGTAGAGTAGAGTAGAGAATACGTTCGAGTAAAAAGCAGATATGCCTCTCGAACAAGAAGTATATGTTAAACTGGCAACGACTAGTTCGGTTGTATTCTGTGAAAACGATGTAAATTTAAACCGAACAATTGAACTTTCTGATGAAACAGAAGCGTTAGTTCGTAAGGACCGGCGTGCAAGAAAAATTTCGCGACCACGAATGACATCAGTGTTTCATATGACGGATACTAGTTTCCCCGGTGGAATAATCACAAGAATTAACTACATGACGCGTTGTTTTCAAACAGCCTGGGAACAAAACACAGCTGACACGGCAGCATTGCAAATAATTCTTTGGAACGGAGAATCATCAAAACAGTCGGCATGGAAAGCTGTACTAAGTTTAATCATTCAATGGCTATTCCCCTTTTTACCTGGCATTTTCTTCGTTAAAAGTATACGAGAGTGTGAGGGTTTTCGAACTCTGGCCTGGATACTGTTTAGTATGCAGTTGGTATTGTTTATGTGGCACATTTCTGTGCTTCTTATCTTACAAATGAACAGAAGAAATTGGAAGAAGGCTTGGTTTACATTTGAAGTTCCTCGTGGAACAATAGGACTGGTGGACTCAGGTGAATCTACAGAGTTAACTCTGTTTCATTTTAGTGCGAACATTCGATTCCTTAAAGCAACATTTGTCAATATTGGAAGACTAAATACAATATCTAAACACGAGCAGGGGGTATTAGTGCAAAATATGCAAATGAGAGGTTTAGAACAATGTGAAATAATACTTTACACTGAGGATTTTTTTGACTGCTATAATAAATGGCCGAAATACATGACATTAGGTTTAATCACAGCTGTTATACTTGCATTTGGAGTAACTTTATATTTCCTGCTTAGCTCGTAAGGTTGGAGTAGTGCTTTTACGAGAATTGTGGTTGCAGATATGCCCGATCATACTTGGATTTGTATCGGATTTTATTCGAATTTGTATCGGAATTGTATCGAGGAATACAAACAACATTCAATCCAAATTAGCGCCAGGGCTAGAGTGTTACTATACCCTGGGAAGACATTGGCAAAACAGTTTCTGGTATAGAAAAAGATTTTGAGGAGAAACAAGTCGGTGGTCCGGTCCAGTTCCCAAAATAGCTTGCAACAAAATATATGTGCGCCGAAATGGTTTACAGGCTTGTGTATCAGTGGATGTGGAAAAAAAATTAAGTGAAATTACACTCAAATGACAACTCATTTGTATTGATGCAATCGTATATACTGACTTGACATACGTATGTGTTCACATATGAAATTGAACGTTGGAAGCACGTAATCTACCTTTTGTTATTGTTTCGTAAACGCTTAAGTACATAGAGATTGTGTGACTATATTTACTCATGCAGCACAGTTAGTTGTCACATGCTTCATATATTCATAAGGGATTATGGCAGATCCAGCGTACTGACTGTTTACTTCTCCATTTTAAATCAACATTATGAGTTTATTGACATGTTTTGAATCTCTATGAAAATTGGTGAAATGTCAACAAAGCCGTGACTTTTAGACGATAAAAACCCAGTTAGATTTATTTCACACGAGCGTTTATGTGTTTTTTTAAACAAAGAAAACATTATGTTTGTACTACATGTCTTATTTGCTCGAAGTGTCTACGAACAGGTCATTCATGATTAGCCTGAGTTCCACGCCTTCAAATGGTTCTAATGCTTTGAAGAGCTCTTCAGCTGAAACATCGTTACAATTACAAAGATCATGTCCAGTATGATAGTCCAGAAAAGGCAAACAATGACCGAAAGACACTGAAAAATGTATATATGTGAGAATTGTTTGTAGGTTCATATTAAAGTGACTCCTAAATAAATAGTCTTTAACAACCCTTCATCAGTGAGATCAATAACCCCTGGAATCGTACAAAAATAGAATGAAGTGATAGAACGAATAGGGGGTGCAGAGCTAAATTGAGCATTACACATTTTTAAGGATTTGCTCAAAAAATCTCCCTGAAAAGCTAATTTTGCTCAAGCTCGTTTTTCTCTTTTTGATTATGATGATGATGTCATTTTCATAATCAAAAAGAGAAAACGGTCCTGGGAACGAGGTTGAATTTTGCTAGTACATTACACCTAGTTAAATTGATTAAAAAATTGGATTATTATTATTAATGACATTTTTTTTTCGTTGTACCTATTTTATACCCCCTAATTACTACTACGTTACTACTTTCAATTTTCACGAGGTAATTCACGGCACCAATGGAGGAGAGTGAACCCATCGTTTCTCCAAACGTAAATTTTCCCTGTACACATACGCAAATATTCTACACTCAGCGCAGTTGTTTATCAACTTCGTCTCTAGCGCCCGTTTATCTCGTTTTGATTTTGAGGGAAAAGATACAAAGAACACTGGAAATGAGGTTGGCTGGTTGGTTTATTTTTTCAACTAGCTGACTAGACACCATTTCTGATAGGCCTTCCTTTGTGTGGTCAATGCTTCCTGAAATTGAATATAGTGAAGTCATAGAACCACCAAAGAGTGAAAAACTTTCAGTCAAGTACCTTATCGGATAAAACTTCGTCGAACAAAATTTTTCGGCGAACAAAACCTTCGTCACCTCAAGAAATTTGCGTCACTTTTTGTCCGACGAAGTTTTGTCAGATAAGGTATAACATTTTTTTAAAATGAGCATAAAATATCCCCCAAAAAAGCCACAATTTTATAGCAAGTAACGCAGACTCAACATCAACCAGAAAAAATTGCACAACGGGCTTGTGTTGGAGAGTTGGTGAACAGGTAGCCGGGATTCCCTGTTTTTATGGATTTTGTTTTGAGAGAGCTGAGAATCTCGGCTAGTGAGCAGGCTACCAATATTATTACTCCAGCCAAATAAAAAACTTCAGAAGGTCCAATCTCATTTTCACGGCCTTTTGTCTCCTTTTGATTAAAAAAGAGACAAAAGGCCCTGGGAACGAGGTTGTAGAAGAATTTGAAGAACTTGCCAAATCAATGAACTAATTCACCAGGTGAATGCTGGGAAGGATTAGAAGGTGAGTGTAAAATAAGACCAAGATGCACCATACCTCACATACTTGATTGACAAAGATGTAACTACAAATAGCCATCGAAAATATCTTCCTGAGAAGAGTTGTTTATGGTCAACCTCGAACCCAACGACACGGGGTTCGAGGTTGACTTGTTCTTCTATTATGTTCGGGGAGCAAACATTGACGGGTTATTACATATTGCGCTTTCCGAAGAAATAAAATCACTTATACTTTAAAATACCCGTATTTCTCCTCCTACTCCCCCTACTCCTACTACTCCAAGTAAAGCCTGGTTCACACCTACGACGCAAACGCAAACGCAAGCGCAAGCGCAAGCGCAAACGTAAGCGCAAGAAAAACTCTGTATAAACATGTTCGACGCAAGCATAAAAGCATACAGAAGCATAAGCTCGACGCAAGATATCAAAAAGTTTTGATATTCTTGCGTTTGCGTTGCGTTGATGTTTCGAATTTCATTCTGCGCATGCGTATGTTGCTTGCGCTTGCGCTTGCGTCGCAGGTGTGAACCTGGCTTAAGAGTCGATTTCGTGCGTTGTGTACATCAAACAAAAATTGGAGGCGAGAGGTTCAATAAATGAAGATATTAAGGGTCTTCCGTGTGATTCATGTAAATTTAAGTACTGCTTGCTTGATACTGCTTGCTTGAAAGTTGACGCAACTTCAGAAAGAAATCACAAATCTTATAATAACCTAAAAATCGCTTGGTTTCGTGGTTGAGGTCTTGATTTCATAAAGTTATAAACACACGATGATTTGTAAACAAACGAATCAAGTGCATTTTCTTCTCTTATAACACGCTCAATACTGCAAGCGATGAGCTAAGTTAAATTTGTTTATGATCAATCGATCAACTAATTGGTAAAGCTTTGTTTCCATTTGTCTCGAGATTTTACTTGAACATAATACTAGTTACACTTTTTGGAAAAAAACATTCCTTTCGCGCACATACTCAGTTTAGTTAGCTCTTTTTTTTCCTGGATGGCGAAGGGCTACCTGAAACCATAACAATGCACCAAATTACAGTAAACTTGGTACAGAGGTATTACGCATCAGTAGTCCCTCCTTTTCAACCATAAGACATTATATTTCGCTTTTGGATTTTGGAGTCATTTAAAAAAGTTACGAAGGGGGCAAAATATAGCCTTCCCTGGTCGACCGCTACACTCGCTTCGCGTTTCGCTTGGTCTACCACTTTTGCTCAAGTGTTGCATCCGGCGGTAATAGACAGACCACTTCAAACAAG